>WPIO01000052.1:597500-867500 GCA_009760855.2 Cristatella mucedo | reverse complement strand
AGGAGCGCGACCGCCAAGCACTCCGGGTCACATGAATAAAATGGCTTGTACCTCGACCCTTCTCGTCGACAGCTGTACTGGCGAGCTAGACGTCGGCGACTAGAATGCAGAGCGAGCCGACGAAGCCGTTACCTCGACCTTGCATCAGACCCGCCGGAAGCATGCTGGCACTAAACGAGCTATTGCCGCGTCACACTGCACATCCGCATCCGCTATTCGTAGAAGTGCCGCGAGCACTAAGGGCTGTTCGGGTCTAGTAGTAATTGCTCGTCTAGTCGTGGCGTAGCCGATGCAAGCATTTGATCAGTCGAAGCAAGCCCCGCCATGCACGCTTTGGCCCTACACTACAATTCGGACGACTCGGACGGAGAAGACGCGCCACAGCTTCCCAGTCCCAATCGCCGTCCGCAAGAGCTGGCTCGTCCCGCTAGCTCGTCCGTGCCGGGCGGCTTCTTCGGCTTTTCAGAGGTAGATTTCGAGACCGAACAAGTGGCCACTTTCTGGAACGAAGCCGATCGCGAGCGTCTCAGCGTCATCGAAAGAAGCACTCCTGCGGTTCGCGTGTCCGCAAGCGTTGCCTCGATCGACGCCGGAGGCGGGAAAAGGAGGAGGATGAGTTCCGACTTGAATTGGAGCGAAGAGTGCGAACGCGTCATGACTCAAGCGAGCGCTCGAGCCGCGCGCAGAGTGACGAAAGCTGGCAGCGCGCCGACCAGCGCCGCTGTCTGCAGCGGCGGGGGCGGCGCTGTCCCGGAGCCAGCGCCGGAGAGGCCAAAACTCTTTTACGTACATCACCAGGTCGCACCGTTTCTCTCGACCAAGCACTTAGGACATAGGATCCCCAAGAGCATCCGGTCCTCCTTTGTCGCTCACGAAGGTGCGGTCAATAGAATCAAGTGGTGCAAACGCGAGGAGTATAGTCATTTGGCAGCGACGGCCTCGATGGACGCCAAGGTTAAAGTTTGGAACTTGCTTAGTCAGAATAGTGGCGGATGCTGTGTCTCCACTTTGGAATGCCACTGCAAGGCCGTCAAAGATGTTAATTGGACAGCGAGTGGGGCGGCAGTCCTTACATCGGGTTACGACCGAAGTGCAGTGCTAACCGATGTCCAAACAGGTAAGAGCTGCCCTCTGCATGCTACGATGTGCCCTCACTTGACCCGAATCTCCCTCTCTCTCTCTCTCTGCTCTCTCTCTCTCTCTCTCTCTCTCTCTCTCTCTCTCTCTCTCTCTCTCTCTCTCTCTCTCTCTCTCTCTCTCTCTCTCTCTCTCTCTCTGCTCTCTCTCTCTCTCTGCTCTCTCTCTCTCTCTCTGCTCTCTCTCTCTCTCTCTCTCTCTCTCTCTCTCTCTCTCTCTCTCTCTCTGCTCTCTCTCTCTCTCTCTCTCTCTCTCTCTCTCTCTCTCTCTCTCTCTCTCTCTCTCTCTCTCTCTCTCTCTCTCTCTCTCTTTCCCTCTGACTCACTCACTCTGAGACTCCCCAGACAAGGCAGATCTTACTGCGATTGATGCTGTTACATGAGTCATAGTTTGGTGGTAGTACAATGAGCCTGCTATGTTTGTATGCACCCTAAAGAATCTCCAGTATAGAGATAATGAATCGTTTTGTCTTTGGAGCTCGGTGGTTGCCATTGGTAAAGTATAGCAATAGATTCTTTCTCATTCCCTTCACAGGCCTTCGAGTTCTGACTACTCAAATTTAGCTCACCCTCAAATAATCCTGCACATGTGTTACACTGTGTTTTAACAACTTCGTGCATATCGTGTCCAAGTATAACAGTGGTAATAGCTTACTACTTGGTCTATTCTGCCTTTGTGTTATCATTTTATCGTGAATTATTGTATACGAATATTGTGCCAATCCTCAAGCTCTTGTGTGGTTTGCAAAGTCACTTCAGCGGAAAGCCATGGACTCGAATCCTCTAGATTTGAGCATGAACGGATATGCTTTCCAGCCTTTCTAGTGAAGTTGTGAGAGTGGCAATGGGTTCTGTGTTCGACCTGTATGTCGTTCAATGGAGATCTGCATTCACTTGGGGCTGCTCGCTTCTGGCTGGTAGTGGTTCAGTGATGACCCCAGGTGCTTGCTTACCTTGTATCGCCAAACTATAAGCAGGCTGCATGTCTCAGAGAGTTGCCAGCGAATGGTTTGGACAAGTCGACTGGTGCTTTGTCCACGTTTAGAAGCATGTAGTAGTGGAACATCCTCTGTGTGTGTCTGCATTTTATCAGAAAGTGACGTAACCTGGGTTATAGCCTGGCAGATGTGGCATGGTCAGGGGCAGAGGGACATTCCCCCAAACAGCATGGTAGCAAGCTTGGCCGCCCAAGCTATTCCTACACTGCGACCATCAGTAACGAAGAAATTATGCTTTCGATTCCATTCAGTGAGCAACCGTCGATTTCGTGTCGAATAAGCACTAATTGTACTCTGTAATACATTTTTTAATTATCGCCGGTCTGGCGACGTTCACTTGAAAATCTTGCTGGTTTTGTGCTGCTGCTTTGCTGCTGCAGCTGTCCAATCTAGCCTGCCAGTCGAGCGGGGAGACTGTGGACGGACGATTAGCTATGCTGTGGTGGGAGGATTAGCGAAGCGTACACCTGAGCTCCATCACCAGGCGAAAAGTGCACAGAACAGTGCTGCGAGAGCTATGCCAGTAGAGCAAGGGCATGTAGTCACAGCCTGCTCTACGTCTGACACAATCTCCAGACCATATACAGCCGGCTTATCTATCGGGATGCTTGTTGCATCTATGTGAAGGGCAGGGTTCGCTTTGACAGCCCTTTGACAACGGCCCTGCCTGCTTGACGTTTCTGCTTCTGCCTTTGCCGTGGCTATGCCGTGCGCAACAACGAGAGCCCTGCACTGATCCGTTGCTGCGACCCGATGTGGTTCCACTTTTGTCCCTATGCCGAGCAGTCAGCTCTGGGCACTTTCTAATCTCTTTGCACAGCTCTTGCACGCAGTCTCTCCGAAGAGCCTGCATCTGCATTCTCGTTGCTCCGTCGTGTACGTCGATGTGCCAGCGAAATTTCCCGGCAGCCTTTTCAGTGCGCACCGGCTGCTGCAGACAATATGCTTCGTGCTTATGCAGTTGCTTTACCGAGAATGCGGAGAGTGATCCCCTCCAGATCATCAGCCGTTCGTTGTCAGCAGTTCTAAATGGCTGCCTCCCGTTGGCCACTACTGCAGCGGACCAGAATCCGGCAGCCAGGGCAGCAATCCTGTGTTGCTCTGTGCAAGCCTGGTGAAAGCCGATAGTACTGCCACAGTGTAAAGGAGGCTGTTAAATCTGCCGACGTTGACTTCTTGTACACCGCCACTCGATCTTTGTACGCATTCAAACAGATGCTTTGCAGGAGATCGGCTCACGATTCTTGTCCACGGCTGTTGCCGCCGGTGGGGGGGCCGTGTATCTCATTTTGCACTGGCGTTTTTTCATTCGTTCATCACCTGCAGCTTGCGTACCCTAAAATCCTTCACTGGGCTTTTCAGCTACACTTTGGACCATACTTATTTAAGCAGGCTAGCAAAATGGCCATCGGACGACTGGTTCAGGATTTATGTGTTGAAATTCTACCACCGTTATAGCGCAAAAGCTAAAAGAAAAAGTTTTTAGCTTTTGTAGGTGCTTTTTTTAATATTTGTAGTAATAGTTTTTATTGGACACTAACAAGTAGAAGGCATGGCATTGTAAAACTTCACGTTTAGTTAGAAGTAGGTCTCCCTCAGTTTTTGAGGGCCTCCTGCACCTGCTGGGGGCATTGAAGCTACCACCACTGAATAGCTTCATCCGGTCTACTCGCTCGCAGCCCATGCAGCCGTTCAAACAGGTGTTGGCACTGGTTGGTCTATCTCGTCCTGTATGTGCTCTGTGGGATTTGTAATACTGCGGCTGACTTGGCCATTCTATCATCTCGACAGCTCTGGTGGCTAACAAATTTAAACTGCTTTGCAGTATCTTTAGACTTATTGTCGTGCTGGTAAATAAAGCTGTCACCCAGCAGTCGTCGGGCGCATGGAATGCCAATGTTTTGCAGCATGTTGATATAAACATTCTGGTCCATAATGCCAGGAATGTGATGCAGTTCTCCAGAATGCCTGCAGCAGAAAAAGAGCGCCAAACCAGAGCTCTCTCATGCCACTATCGTGCTTTGCAGTGCGCTTCAGGCAGTCATCTCGGTATTCTTCTCCTTTTCTTGGGCTTGCTCGAACCCGGTGCTTGTTGTACTGGAGAGTTTACATCTGTCCAATAAACCGAGCATCAATTTTCATGCGTTCAATCGTCGAGGGGTTTACCCCGTAGTAGCCTTTCAGCTTTATGAGACTTACTCAGCGTTAGCGTTTTCTTGATAATAAATAGATATTAGCTGATTCTAACAGCCTCACAACTAGTCTCAGCCTTGCTGTCCGACTTTCGTTGAACAGTGCCTCCTACTACCATATTTTCCAAAAAATAAGACCTTACCGGAAAATAAGCCCGAGCACGATTTCAAGATGCGCGTAGTATAAACCATACTCCAAAAATAAGCCCCACTTTATGCAGATGTGAGCAATCTGGATTATCATCTCTATCATTTGCGTAACGACGTTCACAGATAATAAACAAATGGGGCAGTCAATATGGGAACTTGGCATAAGTCACACTGGCATCAACGATCCAGAACTTTTCAAAAACGAGTTTGGAGTACAGAGATTTATTATGAAGTTCCAGAAGATATTGACATGACTAGTCAAATAATGACCATTCAAATAAATGTAGATTTTTGTATAGGGATAAATGTGTGATTTGTGTGTAGCAAAATAAGGCATCCCCTGAAAATAAGTCCTATTGTGATGTTTGGAGCAAAAATTAAAATAAGACCTGGTCTTATTTTAGGGAAAATACGGTAAATATGGTTGGTAGTATGAGGCACTGTACCTCGGCGCTCCAGTGCTTGCAGTCGATGGTGACCCAGTGATCCTGGTGGTAAACTGGTAACCCTGGTGGTGACCTGGTAACCCTGATGGTAACCTGGTGGTGACCTTGTATACCTGGTGGTGACCCGATAAATAAATATTTGCTGATCTACAGCTTCATTTGTATAGCAGCAGAAGAGCCTTAACGACTGTCACCACCACTTGCAGTTGGCAATAAATGATCGCCCACGGCAGGATTCGGAACCTCGAAGAGCAAGCACGATGACCCCTGTGGTGAACCGGTGGCCATGGTTGTGAACCGATGACCCTCATTGCTTTTGCTCACCTCTCACTTACCCATCTCTTCGTTGCAGCCAGTGATAAGAATAGCAGTACTAAAAATAATTCTTTCTTGCCACTTTATATGTGCTGGAAAGGGTGCATGTCAAGTCTTTGTGATGACATTAATGTCCAATGAGGGATGTCGTGACATTTGTCGTTGGTCGCGAGTGCCAGGCTTATGAAGCACACAAACTAAAGGCACGGTCTCCAAAGGATTTGAGGTTGGCTTGAGGCGCAGCTAAACTTGAGTCAAAAGAGCCGTTGGTACAATGCCTAGCCTGGTTGGGAAGTAGCGTAGATACAGGCTGTAGGTGTGCTGGACTAAGAGAGGGTGAAGGGTCCTAAAAGTGAGCAACTAAACCTTGAAGTCGATAGCCTGAGGGGTGGATCTCCTTAAGACGACGTGCCATCCTATCCCATTTAGCTGTGATTTCTTGCTTATGTAACGTCGTTCAGGGTTGTAACCGAACAGGCATGCATGACAATGTGCGTTACTGTTTGTTGTATAGTTTTCCATAAAGTTACTATGCTCGCTTGGTTATTCGACTTGCCGTATTATAGCTGCTGCTCCCATAGCAGGGGGCACACTCTGCATGCAGCCCTCCTTCTTCAGAGGACCAGCCTGCCTCGCACTCAACACCTAGTCTGAGGGACGGTTGAGTGGTCCGGGCAAGACACAATATCAAGCCACAGATGGGATCAATTGCTGAAGCGGGTGCAAATTCGTTGCTGTGGGAGAGTGGTGCTTCTAGTCTGTTGGTCTGTGCTACAAAAGCCCGACCTATTTTCTGCTGTGGGTTCTAAGCATTGCTAAATGCCGGCCTCTTTTTATTTCACCTTGCTTTGCCCCTATGCTTCTGTACCCCTTGCTTTTTGTCCCCTTGCCTCTCATTCGGTCTTTCTGTTCTCTTACCCTCTCGTGTTGTGAATGTGAGTGAGTGTGAGTTAGTGTGTATGTATGTATATATGTGTGTGTGTGTGTGTGTGTGTGTGTGCGTGCGTGTGTGTGTGTGATCAGCCTTTGCCATGGCAATGTAGTCAACGGAGAATACATATGATCTTGTCCAAAAGTTTCCACGCCGACATTGTGCTATGCTTAGTATTGCTACCCTGTTCCCATAGAAAATCTAGCCCTCGCAGGGCCATTGCAATTGAAATATCTATATTTTTACTACTATGTCCGGTCCGATTATTTAAGCTGGTTCATAATTGGTGAGCCAAGATGGCACGCTGTCGGAAAACTTCCTGAAACTAAATGACGATAAAACCGAACTGCTTCTCATAGGACTCTGTAAGCGTGTGGCTGGATTAAAAGGCTTTGCTCTTCTACGTCTACGTGCTCGAAATTTACGTGTCGTTTTCGACAGCTGCCTCAATTTTAAAAGCTTCATTCAGAAGACTTCTTCTACATCTAGCCATCACGTCCGATCCCTATCCAAGATTAGGAGCTATCTTCCAGTGGCTTGCAAAAAATTCAACTAGCTCCTTAGTTATGTCTCGGCTTGATTATTGTAATTCCCTTTTGGCTGGGCTACCAAAGAAAGCAACTAGGCCACTGCAGCTGACGATGAATATGGCTGCAAGGCTAGTTTTCATGTCCCAGAGGTTTGACCACATGTCTTCTTTGCTAAAAGAGCTAGGATGGATGCCGGTTGAGCAACGGGTACAGAGCAAGGTTCTTACGCTGACCCACAAGGCCCGCCATGGCTTGGCTCCTTCGTACCTAGCTGAACAACTGCACCAGTTTCAGCCTTTTCGTACCCTCAGGTCCTGTGTGGTCAATAAATTAGCTGTTCCATTCCTCCGCTTGAAAACCGTTGGCGACAGAAGCTTTAGCTCTGCAGGTCCTAGACTGTGGAACTCGCTTCCACACTTCTTACGCAACGACAACTACTCTCCTGCTGCCGACTATGGCTCATCCTTTTCAGCGGTCCTGAGCTGCTACTTCCATGCTACTCACTACCTCAACTGCTCTCGTGACTCGGCTATGCTTCCCACTTTCTCTTAGTTGCGTGAGACAAAGTCTGTAGGCTACCGAATGCGTACTGAAAGCCGCTTAGGCTGTGAGTGCACAATACAAAGCTCTCCTGCTTAACACCCACATAGTCTTTATTGGCTTTGTGGAGTTACAGACAGAGATGTATACATACATACGCTAGGTAAGGTGATTGCTTTTCACGACCTCCTTCCCGAGGTCGTGGGTTCGAATCCTGCAGTGGGCGATCCTTCATCGCTGCTGCAAGCGGTGGTGGTTGCCGTAAAAGCTCTTCTGTCGCTATACAAAAGACGCTGTTAAATCAGCTAGCATTATTTTTTTTTCCAATGCCTTCTATACTGTACAGAATGTTGGTACCAGTGGCAGTGCAATAGCCCCATGCCATTACCCAGCCAAACTCTACCGTCCACTTCTGTAGACAGTCGTCGTTCTGTGCTCCATTAACATGCCTCTTCATATACCCCAGCAATTACGTGTGCTGAAAATGGCGAACTTTGATTCCTCAGTCCGCACAACTCTTTGCCGGTCAGCCAAGGTGTGGGATCTGGTCCCTAACCTGTTACAAGCTGCTTAATATTTTGACTTCTATAAAGTAAAGGCTTACGGCAAGCAATCCCGGAGAGTATACCTTGCTGGCGTCACCTCCTCAGAATGGTTGATTTGCTCAGTTTAAGCCCTGTTGTAATTTCAAGTGTGTTAGCAACAATTTTCGCAGGAACTAATTTGTTCTTCAAGGCTTTTGCTTATGTAGCCCTGTCATCCCAATCGTTCGTCAGCTTATGGCGACCGTACTGCTTTCCTGCATACATCGTACCAAGTTGCAATTTCTTCTTAATATTGTAGCATTCACACACTGCTCGGAAATCATAAACGCTCATGCAATTCCTTCTTGTTGCAGCCTGCCGAATGCAGTCCCCAATCAAATCCTTTCTTGAAAGTAGAAGTCTCACTAGCTTTGCCTATCTTTCAGTGTTTGCTAGTTACTCTACTACCTACACATTTATTGGCAAGGGGAAGCCACCTAGACTAGCTCCCTGGCAAAGATTACTCTGCAGACCAAAGCACTTTAGCAGTCGACACTTGTGCCACTTTTAGCAGGTGGACCAGCAGTGATTAGAAGCCACTTTAAAAATATTAATCCTCCAGGAAGGTATTCTCTCTCCGGGAAGATATTCTCTCCAGGAAGGTATCCTTTAGTAGAATTTGCTTCTCTTTATTCTGAATGTAGTGTGAATTACTTTGGGGAGCACAGAGTTAAAGGATTTGTATGGTGTGCTGATGAGCCACTTGGGAATTTCTCTTTTTCCAGCACAGACTGTTGGAAAAGGACACATTCTGATAATTAAGACATCTCCCGGCAGGACTGGCTCAGACAAAGCACACGATGCTAATCTCATTATCAATCCATACCATATTACATAGTTCTCAACATATTCAGGAGCAGGAGAAGCAAATTATACTAGAAAATACATTGGTGATTTATAAGAATTACATGGAACCTGGCACCTAGTCAGTGATGGTGAGCCTTGCTGAAAGGGCCCCAGGTACTGCATGCTTTTGTCTGAGCAGTGGCAATATCCAGAAAGCTTGATAAGATTACTTTCCTTTACCAGCAACCTTGAAGATGGTAGCATAGTTAACAAGAGAGATGGGAGATGGGTAAGGCAAGAGGGATTTCTGTTTTGACCAAAGCAAAAATCTGAAGGATTGTATTTGGCAGGCTACAACAAGATAGGCTTGAGCTCTTATAATTTTCAAGCAGTAGTACGCTATAAGGTTGAGAAACAGTGGCAGCTCGATATGGCGGAAACAAGGGAGTAGTGTGATCGCTCTAAAATGACAGCCGATTGAGATGACTATTAAATGCAAGCTTTGAAGAACAGATTTGCTCCTGCGTAAAGTGTTGCTGTGACACTTCAGGTTACCTCGGGACTTAACTGGGTAATTTGCTGAGGTGCTGCCAGCAATGTATGCTCGCCAGGATTGCTCACTATTAACATTTGCTTTAAAAAAGGAGAGAGAAAAATAATTAAGCCGGCTGAAACCTGCTAGCCACCACACCCACCTTGGCTGACTGGCAGAGTTGTGTGGACTGATGAATTGAACTGCACTGTTTTCAATTCACTTCCATAATTCTTATGCAACGTCATCTACTCTCCTGCTGCCGATTATGGCTCATCCTTTTCAGCCATCCTGAGCTGCTACTTCCACGATACTCAGTATCTTAACTGCTCTCCTGACTCTGCTATGCTTCTCACTTTCTCTTTATTGCATGAGATGAATTCTGTTGACTACCGAATGCCTACCGAAAGTAACTTGGGCTTTGAATGTGCTATAGAAAACTCTCCTGAATAACAACCACGTAGTCTTTTTGGCTTTGTGGAGTTACAGGTGGAGATGCATTGCATAACATTACAATTCAATACTGGTAAGAGAGCTATCGTGAAGCTGTACGCTAATAAAGCATATCACAAGGGCTGCCTTGAGAAGGCGGTAAACTTCGACAGTGCAGTAGTTACAGTTTGTGGCAGTTAGGCTAAAGCTAGTGCCAGAATTCTATCGTGTGGAAGTCATCGTGAGCTAGTATAAATACTTTGACATTGTAAAAATGTCAGCATTATAGTGATGGCTCTTAGACGGTTGGATTTAATAATGGCAACAAGAGAATGGTCCGAAGCACAACACTCTGTTGCTGAGAGAATTTTTCGACAATGGTCTGAGTCACTGGTATCCTCCATTGAGTGCCATGTCATAGCCAAACATGCAGTACTGATCTGAACCCTATCGAAAACCTTTAGTTTGCTTTGGAGTGAAACGTAACATCGGCAGCTATTCCCCTCAGGAGGTATCTTATTTCAGGCTCTATGCTAATGATGGCGAGACATTGCTCCGTAATTATAAGCATGAATCGTGTGACCCGTGCCAATCCGCATTTACGTATTGAATAGAAATTTAGGGGGTGCACTTCCTTTGAACCTAAGTAGCCGGTTTGGCCCAGCGGTTAAGGTGCTCGCCCGACCAAGGTCTGGCTGAGGTCGTGGGCTCAAGCACCGTGGCACATGTGAAGCGCCTGAATAGAGATTAGGTTCTCTTAGGGCGCTATAGAAATGAATTATATTTAAGTAATTTATTAAGAAAATACTCAAGTGTATCTACTCATGTTTTCTACTATCATAGCTGTAAGCACATGCAAATGAATGCTTCCTGAGAGCAGTACGTTGTGCTGTCGAGCAGTGACCTCCTGCGTGTCTTGAACTAGACCCCAAAACGAGCCAAAGGAAGCCGTACCTCTATTTTGGTTGGCTAGGGAAAGTTCTCCACTCGTGCCCTCTGCGACTGCGCAGACATAAGAAAGCTCGTATGGAGCAAAATGCTTAACAATCCCAGACTTGTCAGTGTTTAGAAACACCATGATTAAGTACCCCGAATCTGTTGCAATCACGTGTTGTTTGCAAATTTAAGCACACAACGCCCCAACTACAAGCAACAGCTGCGATAATGGTTTTGTAGATCTAGTAGCTGTGCGTAGATCTCTGGTTCCGTTTGGCCGATTCGTGCGTTTGTAGCTGTGGAACAAGACTTTTGAGAACGGGTGTTGGTGTGTGTGTGTGTGTGTGTGTGTGTGTGTGTGTGTGTGTGTGTGTGTGTGTGTGTGTGTGTGTGTGTGTGTGTCTGTCTCTCTCTCTCTCTCTCTCTCTCTCTCTCTCTCTCTCTCTCTCTCTCTCTCTCTCTCTCTCTCTCTCTCTCTCTCTCTCTCTCTCTCTCTCTCTCTCTCTCTCTCTCTCTCTCTCTATCTCTCTCTATTCGGCTGACCTAGTCTCGTTTTCCTGCACTACCTGGCCTAGTCAGCTGAATGCTGTGTCCTGCGCTTGGATGCCAACAGCTGGCCCTTCAGGGAAATAGCTTGCTTGAAAGTATCCGTTCCCACACAGCATGTCTTTCCCGTGCGTCATTGCAATCTCGCCTTGTGTAATGGCTGTAGCACCTCCTGATTATTGTAGCCATGCGGAAATTGGTTGATCAGAGTCGGAGCCCCAGGCTCGACTCTGATCGGTCCCAGCTGCTGGCTGATCAGCTGTCTGTGCTCGTGGCACCCTGCTGCCCCGGCATGGCTGGCTTGCTTAGAATATGTCAACTGCTGCTCCCATCATTCAGTATCTTGACCGGTGCTGCAGCTGCCTCTTCTGTTTCCACCACCGTCTTGGCTTTGTTGCCATGTCGTCACTAGTTGGCTGGTGAAGTTGGAGCCTGCTCGGCCTATTAGCAGCCGTGAGTGAAAAATCAGCTGTTCCAGTCGTGAGGGATGAGGTTGCTTGGGACCGAGCTTAGTGCATTTACAGAGGCTGTTTGGTGGATAGGGCATCTGGCAAATTTTGCTTCGGCTCCGGAATTTTCCCGTGACAGTTGTTGTAGAATGTAGGAAGTCGAATTTGCAGAATACCACATTGAAACTCCGTGCACACCAGCGCTCTGAGGACATAGACTGACAGAGTAAAAGCTGCATAGCGGTGGAGAAAGCTCCCACTTCCCCACAATGAGTGGAGGGCTCTGTCGGTGGTGCAATACGGTTCAAAGCTTTTTGGCAAGCCTCAAGAGGTTTGAGCAGTCAACTCACCATGGCTGACGTTGTGATTGACGCATAGCTCGGGGCTTTAGCTGGCACACACGAAATCTCGCGTGGGCATCACTGGCACTGCACTGCAATGGTTAAGGTCTTATTTCAGTGGAAGACTTCTGAGTATTGATGTGAACAAATGTGACAAAGATCTTCCGAGGAACCTCTGAAGTATGGGGTACCTCAGGGCTCCGTGCTAGGTCCGGTTCTTTTCATGGTTTATACTCTCCTTCTTGCTGATGTGATTGCCAGGCAAAATCTAGGCTTTCACTTCTATGCGGATGACACTCAGTTGTACCTTTGCTTTGATCCCTCCCAGCCTTCGAGCACCTCGAATTCTCTCAACTCACTTGCTGCATGTATTGATGACATCTCTACATGGATGGCAGCAAACTTTTTTCATTTGAATAAACTTGCTTGCTCGACGGCTAACGAGAGTTTGCCAAGTCATCTTCTCGTAGGAAATCGCTATCCTTTTTTGTGGCTACATTTTCCTAGGCTTGGGTTTGTTAAGCACTGAAGTGTTGTGTCCTAACCCTTGTTTCAGCTGTCTTTTCTTTCTTTTTTTACACCCACTGTGCAAGTGCTCAATGCACTCATTTGTGGAGAGAGAGAAAGCAAGCGAGAAAGTAGTGAGGAGATAGAGGGGAGAGACAGTGAAAATAGTGAGACAGGGGAGTGGAGAGAGAGAGGAGGAGAGAGAGAGAGAGAGAGAGAGAGAGAGAGAGAGAGAGAGAGAGAGAGAGAGAGAGAAAGCAAGCGAGAAAGTAGTGAGGAGATAGAGGGGAGAGACAGTGAAAATAGTGAGACAGGGGAGTGGAGAGAGAGAGAAGGAGGGAGAGAGAGAGAGAAAGAGAGAGAGAGAGAGAGAGAGAGAGAGAGAGCGCAACGATCAAGATACATGCAAAAGTAAGTGAAAAGAGTAAGAGTTAGAGAGAGAGAGAGAATATCGAGGGAGAAAAAACTATAATTCGTTCCTATTGCACCCTAAGAGAGCTTAGTCTCTATTCAGGTGCTTCACCTGTTTCACACGCGGGTTCGAGCCCACGACCTCGGCCAGACCTTGGTCGGGTGAGCACCTTAACCACTCGGCCGAACCAGCTCGGCAATGAGTGAGACAGTGAGAGGAGTGTAAGAGTTCGACAGAGAGGAGTGAGAGAGTAGAGACAGCAGCGACCTTCCTACCTTACCACCACTCTCTTCTGTCAGATGTAGTGTAGGCTTCGGCAGCCATAAGTGACATGCTCCTCCAGATAATATATTCTAAATAATTCTTCGTCAAGATATTGTGTGTGATAACGTCCTTTAAACGTAAATAGTAAAGACCTAACTTGAGCAGCAGCTACATTTTTTTGTCTGGTATTAGCTTTTTGTATGCCCTCGACCCTACAGAGACTAAGCTCGTGGAAGTCCCCAAAGCTAATTGTATTTCAGTAGCTCGTTGGGACGATACGATCTCGATGGACGATGCGATCTATTGCAAGCGATGCATGGTGCATTTTGGCTTGCGGTCAAGCTCGGCAGCAATAAGATAGAATAGGCCCATGGAGTTAGCTATTCAAGCTGGGGCAGCACACCTCTGTCCCTATAACTGCACGAGATAACCTACGCTATTTCATTTCAGCCTTGACGTATTCCACAGGCATAGGGATATGTAGTTTGACATTCTCGTCTGGGGAAGGAATGTGTTGGATGAAGATGTGGTAATTTTGTACTGGACAGCTTGTGTGTCTATATGGATGCAAATGTGATTGAGGTGCGTGTGCATCTGCCGTGTGTCTTTGCTTCTGTGCATGATGTGGACACGGTACTAGATGCGTATAACTCTTTCTCCCTCTCTCTCTCTCTCTCTCTCTCTCTCTCTCTCTCTCTCTCTCTCTCTCTCTCTCTCTCTCTCTCCCTGCCTGTCTGTCACTCACTCACTCACACTAACACACTCACCTGCTCTGGGCCCAGCTACAGTGGCATCAGAATGCATGCCTGGGCTTACGATACTTGCGTTGATGGAACTTTACTCAAATTGGTTGGTGTAGTCGGTGATAGTGCGAGTGCTTGCACCTTCAGGTGCTTCGCCCCTCACTGCAGCAGTATCTTTTTCGTGCTTCATTCTTCCGTGCTTGCATCACTGGTCTTATCGAGCCTCCCGTTCCATTCTGCCAACCTATTACTAATAATACATCTGTATACACATAGCACCCTCGGAGAACTTAATCTCTTTCTAGGCACTTTAAATTTACCTAGTTGGTTTTTGTTCGATCCTAGTATGATTGTGGGGCCGAGCATAGCAGATTTTTCGACAGTCTGTCACCCGGGCCATGCATTTACCGAGGCCAGTTGTGGGAATCTTAAAAAACGAAGGAGTTGTTTGTCACTTCGAGAGGTTACCTCTTGTTTAGCTGGTGCTGTCTCATTTGCAGCCCTCAGCCAGTACAGTTTCACCAACACAGCTTGACCGTCGAACTTGGGGGGGGTGGCTGGGTGGCTATTGTGGACTGGGCCCCCCCTGCATCGACATTTGGGGTGGTTTATCGAGCCAGGTGAGTGGTTTGTATGACATAGGGATACTTTCAAGTTGGTCATAAAAGGCAGCCAGGCACGGAGCACAATTTCGGGCCCTGCTTGTTTGCAGAGCCGGCCGCTCGGTGGCTTGCTTAAGTGCAGTCACCCGGGGCCAGCCGGCCGATGAATTGGAAGCACCAATTAGTCGACCGGGCGTCCGACCACTGTCAGCAGACCACTGACTGAGGTGGCTGCTGCCGCTGACTATGAATGCCAGTGTCAGCAGCTGCGCTCCCCTTTGTGCTCCTCTGGTTCCTCCCTTGCTCTAGCTCTCCCTGCTCTCCTACTCCCACACCACCTGTGCTAGCCTGGCTTCTCTGGGTCTACCTCTGCACCTTGCTAGCTGCATCCTGTCCTTGGGTCGCCATCCTTGGCCTTGCCACCGGAAAAGCCGGTGACTGCAGTTTGCACACGTATCCTCAGCTCGACCGTGCATTGACCTCCATAACTTGCATGCTGACTCTGTGCATGTCACCCCTAGTCTTAATATCAGCGCACTTGATAAAGCGCCCTCAGAGAACTCAGTCTCTTTCTAGGCGCTTTACATTTGCTGCAAAGGAAACAATGTTATTCTTGTTGTTAATTGAGTGTGCTACCACTAACCATTCGATCGTGCTTCCTTTGCAACAAATGTAAAGTGCCTAGAAAGAGATTGAGTTCTTTGTGGGCACTATATCACATGTATCATTATTATTATTATTATTATTATTTTACCTCCTCGGTGCCGTGGCATACGAGCATGCGTGTGGCGATTACAAAGACCCTGAGAAACTTGTATGTTTCGGGTGTACACGTGAGGCATGCTATAAGCTGCTGCACGCAAGAACTTGAAACTTTTGGTGCAGCAGCCTTGACACGCGTGAGAATGCATTAAGAATCTGTCCTTAATTCGTGTCGATGCAGAAGGAATCTATAATGCCGCAGAATGCATTCAGGCGCAGCCATGCTGCTGGGCAGGCTGTGCCCGCCCTTGCTATGCAACCCACTGTCAACCGGACTTGAACAGTATATGGAATGGAGTCGCTGTAAATTGGCCTTGCCTTTCTGTCTATACCTTTCTCCCGTGACCTTGTCCAATAAGTGTAGGCTAGCTTTCATCCATGCGGTCGGTCCGTAACTGCATCGAGCCGCTCGCTCTCTCTCTTTCTCCCTCTTTCTCTCTCTCTCTCTCTCTCTCTCTCTCTCTCTCTCTCTCGTGCACTGACAGTATTTGCAAATGCAGCTTGTCTCGTCGGCATCCTCCTCGCTGAGAAGACTTCCTTCCGGTGAACTCGACCGTTACTGTCACTTCGAAGTCTTCATTCCGCGAATGCATTTCGACCTGCTGCAGCATCGGTTCACCTTTCATGTAGTACGGCAGTCGATGTACGTCACTCGACAACCCCCCTCTCTTTGGCAGCCCGCGATCGCGAGGCTTTGGTAGCCGACAGCTGCCTGCGCTCTTCTGCTGCCATGTCAGTGAGGCTGAAGCGAGAATTTGCCGGCCTTTTCATCTTTCACCACGCACCACTTGCCAGCTCGGTGCTCGTGCACATGCGGCACAGGCCTGCTCAGGCCTGTGCCGCATGTGCACGCGGCAGCCGACAGCAGCCGTAATGTGATGTCACTCCACAAATGATGTGATGTCACTCCACAAAGCCACCAATCACTGAGCGGGTGTTAGGCAGGTGCCGTTTCTATTGCACACGCGAAGCTTGAGCGCCTTTCGATAGGCATGCGCGCACCAACAGACTACCTCTCACGAAACCAAGAGACCGAGAGAGGCGTAGCTGAGTCGTGCATGAGAGCAGTCGAGGAAGTGAGCGACGGCCCTGGCTGCCCAGCCGCGTGAGCTTGCTGCAGCTGCTGCTGCGTGAGTCTGCAGCAGCCGGTACCCAGGGGCCATGCAGCGCTGCCCTCCTCGCCGCCGCCGTCGTGTCCGTAACTGTGCCCGCCGGATCTCTTGGCAATGTCGGCCACGATGTCTCTTGCACCACGTGCTCGTCATTAGCTTTTTATGCGATACTAGTGGCCTGTTATCTTTCGTAATTAGCTTATTTATGAAGAACCCGAGCTGAGCAGCCGACATCCTTAGAGGTCGAGCTGACCGAGCACGTTTGCCTGTGTAGCCCGTTAGACTTACTGCTGTGCTGTCTGCCAGGCTGGCATGCATCAGTCAGGTGGTGGGGGAAGGGGCGGTGGAGAACAGCTGCTGCTATGGAAGCCAGCCAAGGCAATTAGACTGCTGATCGCTGCCTTGGCTGCCCTCCATGGGGGGCTCTTTGTGGCCATACGGTTTGCAGTCATCTTTCGGAGGGCTTGCCCAAGCTTCCACGTGTGCGTGCGCGCGTGCCTGCAAGCGTGCGCTCGTGTGCGCGTGCTGTGTATGCCTTTGCGGGCACCCGCCAGCCTTGCGCAGGCCGGCAGTGGCCCGGCGGTTCCTGCACGCTGGCAGTCGGTGAGCACTGACATTTTCATTATGTTCGTACGTTGCTAAGAGCAGCCGCGTGCAAATGCCGGCTGCACCGACTTGTCAAAGTCTGAGGTGAATGCCTTAATCGCTGCGTGCAACCGCCTTGTCGGGCCTGGCCGTGCCCCTGTGTTTTGGCAGCTGCTGCTGCTTCTTTGCTGCTCTCATTCCTCTGCGGCGCGGCCGCCGTTGATTCCTTCGTGCTGCTGCTGGCACCACCGCTGATGCCGCTCTTACTCCGCTGTCTGCTCTGCATTTTCAATGTCGGCCTTGCTTGCGCTAGAGCTTCTCTCGCTTTGACGTCACTGCCTCTAATGGGTGTGCCCCGAGGCGATCCGGTGTATTGAGCGTGCCAGAGCAGCTGTACCGAACGAGCAGCAGCTCGCGAGTCTCGTGCAATACGAGAGCAGCGAACCCGGTGGGGGGCTGTGAATTGTTACGCAACATTCCCTCTGAGTGGTTGCTCGCTGCTGCATCTGCATCCACTGGGTGAGATGCTTTAGATAATGGCGAAATCTGCTTGTGGCCACTCGATGTGCATCACAAAATAAGTGCATCCTGCTCGCGCCTAGATCTTCCGCTGCCCTCGGGCGGTCCAGCCTCCAGGCTCCACTCGGGAGTGAGCTTTATTGGCTGCAGCTCGGAAACCTCGTACAGCTGCTTTATTTTGCTAGCCTCCGGTAGCACCAATTTACGTTCGTCTGCCGGTGCAATGACGGCTGTCTGCTGCTGCTGCTGCTGCTGCTGCCCAATCGAATGGGCCCTTAGTTATTGCTGCCCTCGTATTGGGAAGGGAAGATGAGGGGAGGCAGAGGATGAGGTGATGCAGATGGACGATGAGAAGGCCCCGGCTGACATCAACTGCGGCGATCTGATCAGATCTGATCATCAGCTGCGGCGATCGGCTCGAGCTGCGACCGTCGCTTTCGGTCAGCAAGAGAGAGGCCAGCCAATGAGATGCCTGCCAATGCTGTCGTGGAAAGCTGGCTGTGATGCTACACGAGTCGGGGCGCGCATGCGTAATGTAACGTGTCTCCGTCTGTAACTCCACAAAGCCATAAAGGCGCATGTTACGCAAGTGTGCCTGCATCCACGCGTGCGTGCCGACTCGGGCGAGTGCATTCGCTACCGTCATTGCAGGTCCAGCCACTGCCGATTGCGAGTGCCTTTTATTCTCTCTGCTCTCTGCTAGCTTTGTGGCCTTGGCGCTGCCGACATGCAGCAGCTCCCTGTTTCGTGCACTTGACAATGAGTCGGCTCAAAACCGTGGCCTGGTTTCAGTTGTGCTACCGGTTTTGGCTAGTCCGTCGTGACAGCCCCCCCCCCACGACAGCAAGCTTTTCTCCATCGTTACATCGCGGCTCACCAGCCGGACCTGGGTAGGCTAGGCCGGACCTGGGTAGGTGCTGCCAGGTGTGGCAAAGTTTGGGCCTATTGTTTCTGAGGCACTCGAGCTGCTTCGGATGGGAGCTGACTGCCAACTGCTTTTGCCAAATGTTATTTACTCGCTGTTTGCTCGTGTGGCATGTTTGCAGAGATGTAGCATTGCTCGGGCCCGGCCCGGCGACCTGCTGCTGTATCACTTCGGACTAGCTGGCGACGCTGGCTGGCAGCTTTAAGTGATGCACCTGGCTCGCGTGGCCTCGTGGTGGCAGTCGTCGTTGCTGAGGAGCTGAGCATGCCCTTCCATTTCCGGCAGTTCTCCATCTCGGCAGCTCTCCATCTCCGGCAGCTAGCGCAGGTGCTGTCCTGTTCGAGGCGACTGGCTAGCAGTGCCTTCCTCTCCTGCCTGCAACACCAGCCTGTTGTCATTGAAGAATTAGACGTGTGAACCAAACAGTGCAAAACAAAAGTGTTCAGCTCGTAAGGCTCGATCACTTGGACTGGTCTTCGTAAACCTGCGCTCGCTTGCTTGCGTGCATAGTGTTGTGAGAACTGGTTTGTATGCAGCGTATCTCCGTTTGTAACTCCACGCAGACTAAGTGGGTGTCACGCTGAAGAGTTTTCTTTTGTGCTCTCAAAGCCTGAGCAGCTTTCGGTGCGCCTACGGTAGCCAGCAGACTAAATCTCACACGATAATGAGAAAGTGAGAAGCAGCATGGCTGAGTCAGGAGGGCAGCAGTCGATGAAGTGAGTAGCCTAGAAGTAGCAGCATCTCAGGATGGAAGGTGGAAGGAAGGGATGCGTCAGAGGGAGGCCACAAGGAGATAAAAACGTCGTTCTGCACAAGATTTATAGTGGAAGCGAGCTCCATAGTCTAGGAACGGTTGGGCAAACGGTCCTATTGCAAGCAGTTTATTTTTGGGTGAAAATGGAATACCCAAGTTGCGTGTTGCGACTCAGGCTTGCATTAGGCAGAGGTGGCATTATGGAATCGCGAATGCGTGCGACTTTTTCAACAAAGAAGTCGGGTGGCTTATTGGCCATGCAGTTAGTATCCGACGAGTGAGACTGCTCGTGTGCTTATCGAGCAAAGAGTTCACGACCTTGTGAAATTTTGTATAGGCTGCTAATTGGCAAGAATGCAGTTTGTGAGCAAAAGGAGGAGCCCGGGCATTTCCAAGCTTCCGCCGGGTGTAGGGTGTAGTGTTCCGTGGCTACTTAGCCTTTGAACCCGGCTACCATCGGCATGAGGGCCCAGACTTTTCCAGATGTTGCTTCTTTGGACCATCTCGTTGCTGCTGCCGTGCTCAAATGAAGGAATGGGAAATTTTAAACAAGACTGAGGCTATGATCTGAGATTGTAGGTTTTTAGGTCACAGTTAAACTTCATTGTGGACAAGAACACGTTCTTTTTTTTAGGCATCAATATCCTGTCGCTGTGTTACCACTAATTCATTTCGGCGACTGTTTAGCCAAATTTGTGCTTATTGATATGTTTACTTCTGTTGGGCAAATGGGTGTTGGGTGAGGCCAAAAGACCAAGACTAGTCGACTGATGTTCCTGTCTCTGCCGGGTAACCTGCATCTGGTGAGCCGTGATGACGCACTAGGTAAGGCGGTTGCTTTTCACGACCTCGGTCCCGATGTCGTGGGTTCTAATCCTGCGGTGGGCGATCCTTTATCGCCACTGCAAGCGGTGGTGATAATAAGTGATAGCCTTAAAGGCTCTTCTGTCGCTCTAAAAAAGAGGCTGTTTAATCAGCTAGTATTTAATTTAATTTAATCTGCTTAGTGTTGCTCGTGGGTTTCGTAAACCGTTTTCGTCAGCTCATTGTTTCCAATGAGTCTGTAAGATGATCTGCTAGCCATACGGACAGCCGTTCTGTGCTTCTCGTTACCTTGGTAATGGCAGAATTGAGCAGGCATACTTTGCCTGGATTGAACACGGTATTCTCTGAGCTGTTAGGCGAAAAGTTGTTCTGATCCGTTGCTCTTCGATCGGTGTGCTGGCGGTGTGGCCTCAGGTGCGTGGTTTTTGTGACCTGGTTTTGCGGTTTGATTGCTGCCAACTCTCACCATTCCCGATATAATTATCGGCGATGATAGCATAACATGTGGCCGTCTGTGGAGATTGTCTCTTCAACAAATTCGGTCGTCGTTCAAAATAGACAACTCTGATCGTTGAGCTGCATGATCTTGTGATTGCTTTTGTACCAGTATCACTCATGTTTGGTTCATGCCAACCCTTTCGTATACTTTGCAGGGTCCATCCTTCATCGTCGTCAGCTAAATGACTTCGTGCTGTGCAATGCATTCCAACCAATCAATGACGACTTGGCTCTCTTGGGTGGTGATAGTAAGCTCTACCTTATTGACTTCCGGATGGCCTCTTCTTTACCTCCAGCGATGCAATATTCGCACAAGGATAAGTTTGGCCAGGTATGGAGAATTCTTGCGGTCGGAGAGCTGGTTTGCTAAATAGCTAGCCCTGGTATCATGTCGCCCTCACCGCCTGTATCCTCCGAGTTGCCTTTGTTGTGATTTCCTGCATTTTCAAGCTTAATATATGGGAGCATCTTCGTAGGGTGTCCATCGGGTCTGCCTTGTACTTGATAGTCATAAATGGTGCATTTAATAATAATATATTTGAATAGCACCCTTGGAGAACTGAACCTCTTTCTAGGCATTTTACAGATGGCATACACAGCATTACCAAATGATTGCTGGTAACATCCGAAAGCAGCAGGCATCGTGTAAGCAGGTACATGCACATGAAGAACGAATCACAATGACCCACCGAATGCTTTAATAAACAGGTGCGATTTAAGCTTCTTTTTGAATGTCATCATGTCAGGGGACGTTTGACATGCGTCGGTAGTGAGCTCCAGGCTTTGGATGCATTGGAGCTAAAGGCACGTGGTCTCCAATAATTGAATGACAGACAGGCTAAGGGTTCAATGTAGAGCCAGAGTCTTGTCTGCCAGTGCTGGCATGTGTTGGCAGTGCACCTCTGCGCCAGGCTAGCAGTAGCAGAGCACAGAATGAGCTGAGAAAGTGAAGCAGTCATTGAGATAGAACCATGCTCTGCAAGTCTCGGTAAAAAAGTTTCCTGGCTACTACCGTAGTTGCCTTGCTCGACTTTTGTCAGTTTTGTGGGCTTCTTTCTAGTTAAGAAGGAACTCACTGTCACTGACAGACACTTACACACTGGTGAAATAAGGTAAGCAATCCCTGCACTAGTTTTCAGCCCATCGATTATGACAGGAAAAATGTGACTCGCGAATTTGTGCTTCTGCAGCCATCCTCGACCTCTCGGGCTCTCGTTGTTGCTCGCGAGGGCGTCTCTCTCTGCTCTCTCTGTCTCTCTGTCTCTCTCTCTCTCTCTCTCTCTCTCTCTCTCTCTCTCTCTCTCTCTCTCTCTCTCTCTCTCTCTCTCTGCTCTCTCTCTCTGCTCTCTCTGTCTCTGTCTCTCTCTCTCTCTGTCTCTCTCTCTCTCTCTCTCTCTCTCTCTCTCTCTCTCTCTCTCTGTCTCTCTGTCTCTCTCTGCTCTCTCTCTCTCTCTCTCTCTCTCTCTCTCTCTCTCTCTCTCTCTGCTCTCTCTCTGCTCTCTCTGTCTCTGTCTCTCTCTCTCTCTCTGTCTCTCTGTCTCTCTGTCTCTCTCTCTCTCTCTCTCTCTCTCTCTCTCTCTCTCTCTCTGTCTCTCTGTCTTTCTCTCTCTCTCTCTCTCTCTCTCTCTCTCTCTCTCTGTCTCTCTGTCTCTCTGTCTCTCTGTCTCTCTCTGCTCTCTCTCTCTCTCTCTCTCTCTCTCTCTCTCTCTCTCTCTCTCTCTCTCTCTCTCTCTCTCTCTCTCTCTCTCTCTCTCTCTCGCTCTCTCTCTCTCTCTCTCTCTCTCTCTCTCTCTCTCTCTCTCTCTCTCTCTCTCTCTCTCTCTGTCTCTCTCTCTCTCTCTCTCTCTCTCTCTCTCTCTCTCTCTCTCTCTCTCTCTCTCTCTCTCTCTCTCTCTCTCTCTCTCTCTCTCTCTCTCTCTCTCTCTCTCTCTCTCTCTCTCTCTCTCTCTCTCTCTCTTTGTGCAGGCAATCTTTTGGCATCTGTCCAGATCCACCACCACCACCACGTTGTTGCTTTTCGAGACAGCTTTTCCTTTCAGCCTCTTTTCTTTCAGGATCTTGATTGATGTTCACTGAAAAAGTGTTCTTGCTGCAAGTTTAAAATCTGCATATTCACAGCCATTTAACGAAACTAGTAAACGCAAAGCCCAGCAGCATACATTTAAAACTCACTCTGCACAAATCGGACACCTTTCCAATACACAAGCTCAGCCGGTCCAGGTGGAATCGCCGAAAGTGCACGGGCGACTGCAGAGAGGGTCGTAGTGCAGGGCTTAAGCTGCTAGAGGGTCATGGCCACCCTTTGAAAAACCTTTCAAGTTTGTAGTCATGTGTAATTATAGCAGTTCAGTGTCCCATTTTAACTTTGACTACATATGCAAACTAGCAAATTTTGTCCTCGTTTCCCCACCATCTTTTTTGACAGTCATCATTACTATACCCTTGCTGTTTGACTGAATACAGCACGAATGACTCAATGTAAATGTGACATCAGGTATGGACTAATAACAAACAAAGCTATCTTATTATAGCGGTAGATGTATCGATCAGGCCATGGGTAGATCGCCCTCTCGCCTTTGTTACCTATGGCAGACCAACCAGCGCATTACTGTGTCCCCATGTTATCTGTTGTGACCCTTAGTAGTGCAGTCCTCCCCCTGGCTTGTGTTCTGTTGCTGCTAGCAAGCTTCGTGCTTTGTCGCTCCTTCTTGCCGTATGCCTATAATCTAGCAGTGGGTTCAAGCTCGTATCGTAATATTTTGTGTTCGCATGGCTTCGAAATATTTCTTTTGCTTCTTTAGATGTAACATGTGCATACTAGACGGCTATGTCTGATTTGAGGCAAATTGGAGCACTAGAAATATCACATAACTTACAGAAGCCACTGTTATGGCTATGAGCATTATACTGAAGTACATACTTTGCGGGCGATATACTCCGTGTCCGAGGGTCCGACTCTTCGGGCAGGTGGTCATTGGTCCTGCGATTCGTCAGACTATCTTTGTATGTCTCATTTTTTGGCAGCTGGTGACCTCTGTCCAGTCTTTATCATCCTAAATCCTTCACGAGGCTGCGGAGCTGATTTATTTTATCCACGTGGTCGCAACTAGATCATTCGCTGCTTCTGAAAACTTTGGTCTCGCCTAGTACTGCTGCTTCTGAGCCCTCTTATTTTGCTTCTACCTAATCTCACCATTCTGGCAGGTTCGAATGACCTCCCCACCCCGTGCGACTGCTTCCGGTGCTTGACTGCTTGCTTGATAGTCTCCCACTGGCTGTGGCAAATGCAAGCCACTGACTGAGGAAGCGCTAGATCTGGATTCAGCTGCTGCTGGGGCATGTCAGTTTTTCAAGGCACACATATTGACTGCTATATTGAGAGTCGCTGCTGCTATGCCTTATGATTGAACCTGGCTGTGAGCTACGACTGAAAAGAACAGTAGTATACCAGTCGAGGTCGTGTAATAATAATGAATGTATGTGGCTCTCTAAGTGAACCAAGTCACTTTCTAGGCAAGCTTGCCACATGGCTAGTGACCATATGCACAATTCCAGCACACAAAATGGAACAGGTGTCAATTTGTTTACCATTTCCAGGTTAACAAAACTTATGCGATTGCTCAGCTAACTAGAGATGACATCATGATGACTTAGGCATGGATTGGCCGAGAACTTGTCCCGACGATCTGCTCACCGGTACCAGCACCGACATTGCAGAGAGCATCTGATCGGCACGTTGGGCCAGCTTTCCGAGTCCTTCTTTCTAAAGGGGAGCTTTGAGCCAACCTTTCGCATTCATCCCTCCGACGGTTACATCGTTTATTGCATTGATTTTATTGCATTGATAAGCAATATCTTTGGCCATCCCCAACTCAGAGCAAATCCTGGAGCCCCCTACACAGAGCGCCGGCTCCCTTCGGAAAATATGGCAAACTTTACGGTTACCAAGAAATGCCTCGGTCCATATGCTACGATAAGTGCTAGCCCCGTGTAGGTAGGTATGCATCCCCCCCCCCAGTCGGCGAGGCTTATTTTGGTCGAATAGACCAGCACACATCCCGTGTGTTTTTAATTATCAAGGACTTTCTAACAGATATGCCCTTCCTCCCGGCGGTTGGGCTGTTGTAATGGCTAGAGCTGGCAACAGCTCACCACTCTAACCGACGGCCCCAGCTGCTTCTCTTGAGGGCAGTCCAGCGGTATCGACTACAAGTGCTGTTCTAGTTTTCAAAGGGCAGTGGTAAAATGCGCAAAAGGTAAAATGCACAAAATTGAATATATTATTTAGCACTGTGTGCTGCTGGAATGCCATTAGTACTTCTTTTATTATGGATCCAGGCTGACAGTTACTGACAAATGCTGGCTTTGCTGTGAATACGGCACTTTTTTTTCGACAAATCATAGCAGTTGCTTGTTTCATTGCGCTCAACGTAACAGTAGTTCGTGGTTCTGCTGCTATTAATAGTGCTATTTTTTGACAAAAGTCAGCCTTTTGAATGCAAGCTTAGGCCTCCGAAGGCCAAATAAAGATTACCAAGTACTTAAAAAATAGTACTTGATAAAGATTACCCGGTACCAAGCGTCCCTTTCGCGTCCGGGTTTTTTAGTAATCATGCATTTAAGACAGCACCTAAAGCTAATAGCAGTTGTGAATCTCAAAAGTTTCCTATATGCGATGTCAGGAGATTGAGATTGAGTTTCTACGTGTGCTGTCTCCTAGGCCAATGCAAGAGCATATGCAATGACGTGCATGTCGGCATGCTTCAAAAAACAATATAGAATTGTCCTCATCGGGTCCTATATATCTAACTCTTCGGGCGTTAAAGTTTTCTTGTGATTATGACACGATGATTGGCCTCCAGTCCCCATTGAGTCCAAGTCTAGTCATAGTCAGGTTGACCCGGACCAAGGTCGTGTGCCGGGCATGGCCTTAGCTGTATGTAGACTATGCTTGTAGATCGTTCGGGAGCCCTGTGATGCTGCTGGCATAATTGCTTCAAATTGCTCGATAATAGTAATAATAATAATAATAATAATAATTAACTTGATTTGGCGCCCTCAGAGAATTTGATCTCTTTCTAGGCACTTTAAATTTGCTGCAAAGGAAGCACGATCGAATGGTTAGTGGGAGTATGCTCAATAAACAGCAAGAATAACATGGTTAGGGGTTACATGTACAGGGTCAGCATGCTAGTATGGTTAGTGGCAGCATGTACAGTGTCAGCATGCATACGCACATGAAGGACCATCTTCACAGGGAGCCACTAAATGCGATAGTGCGACTTGTTTGTATAGGCATCTAAGTTTTCGGAAGTTAATCTAAGCATTTGGAGTTTGTATTGGCCTTTGTATAGGCATTTTCTCCCCTCTTTCTCTGCTGCCATGAATTATAAGTAGCCTGCAAGCCTGACCCCTTTAGCCTCGTCATTAGTGGCAAGCTCATCATTGCAACCGACAGACCAGGAGTTCCGAACTTTGTTGTTGCTGTGCATGCAGACACATACTTTGTGTGTAGCTTGCTACAAAGCTTCCGGTTTTAGCACGGCACACTAATCACGGGTTGTGCCATCACAATAGAACTAACGAGCGCTTGCAACCAAGCCTGTGGGGGGGGCAGCAATGTGCTCGTTTAAAATCCCTGTGAACCGAGTGGCCTGCACCCGTCAGTCGGCGACTTTTCACCTCCCAAATCTTGGTCGTTTAGCAATCTAGCTTACTTGACAGTGCTGGTACGGTAAGAGCTATGCAAGGATAGTTGGCAAGCGTGGCCCTTAATCGAGCAAAAGCATGGACCGTTGCTATGTCAAGCCGAGTTATTCTAAAAAAGTTGAGGCACTTTGTACTACCGAGCTTGCTCAATTGTGTAGCTGTGTATGTATGTGTGTGTGTGTGTGTGTGTGTGTGTGTGTGTGTGTGTGTGTGTGTGTGTGTGTGTGTGTGTGTGTGTGTGTGTGTGTGTGTGTGTGTGTGTGTGTGTGTGTGTGTGTGTGTGCGTTCGTGTGTGTGCGTGAACGAGCGACTACGTGTTTATGCATCCATGCTGTTGCCTCCTAACCGCATCGCTGATGCATTCTGTAAATGCAGCCGTCTACTGAGCTTTAGGGCCCCTGGTAAGTAGCGGCGCTGCCATTGCCGTGTGTGACGTTGCAATCGTGCAAGCAAAGGCTGTGCGGCCGGCATGCTTCGGTGACGACGACGCTGTGCTGCTGTAATGCCTATCGTGGTGCACTCCTGGCGAGGCTCCTCGCCTGAAGCGGCTGAAGCACGTCTTTTGTCCCTCTTTTCGTAGGTGCAAGACGTGGTCTTCGATCGGCGTGGCGAGCTGTTCTTCTCGAGCGGCAGCTCGGTGAGCCGCGAGTCGGCTGACATGTCGATCATGGCGTGGGACGCAAGGACCGGTGCCGTGCTCTCTAACCAGATGTATCAGGTGCTGTATACTTGCTTGCCTGCTTTCGATCTCGAAGCTTCCAGAAAGCGCTCAAACAAGAGTCGCGCGAGCAGCACGCGGAGCACGCTGAGGCGCTCTGCTTGTTACGCCTGCTTGTTGTACGGCTTGCTATTGCATGGAGGGACCTGTCACTTTTTCGCCTGGCACCTATTTGCCATGCCTCGTGAGATTGGCAGTCGGTCGGCGTAGGTATAGCCTCTGGCTGGACAGGCTGCTCCTCAGGCTGCTGCTGCGTTAGTTGAGCTGCCTACTATTGCTTGCATAAGCAAGTTCTTCACCTGCAAGTCGACGTGTCGACGTGTGGCTTGTGTACAGCTGCTAAAATGGATAGATAGGGCCTGACTATCGTATGCCTTAGGGCTTTTTTGGTTTATCCTTGTGTGTCAGCGTCTCTATCCTTAAAGCATGGATTTAGACCTCGAGAACGAGGCTGTCGCTTGTCCTTCCTTGTCCGCCAGAGCAAGCTTTGGCTGAGAGCGGAGGCAAAACTTCTGATTAGATACCATCCAAGCTAGCTTGCAGTTAGATGTAGTTAGATATTTCGATCTAGATATGTAGCAGAATACCCAAAGACTTGCTGGGTACTTTGAGCCGAAAGAATTAGGCCAGGATTTGGGCAAGATATTCACCTGCTGGTTCATGCCGGCCGTGCTTTCTACTTTCCGTGCTTTCTACTTACGCGTGGGGATGCGTCGACTGCACTGATGCTTCTCGTATCAAGGTTGCCCTGCTGCTGGTGCTGGCTGTTTTTTGGCATGCACTCAGCGTTCATTCCATGCTTCTCAGGAGCACTACGTGTGTGTCCGGCTGAAGCTGCATCCATCGGAGTCGGTCCTTCTAGCCCAGACCAGTGGCAACTATGTGGCACTGTTTTCTGAGCGACCGCCGTTCAAGATGAACAAGCAGAAGCGATACGAGTCGCACACGGTGAGGGCTGCGGCCGCAAGCGCCGGTCAGGTGTCGAGGCCGACGAAAAGAGCTAGCTAGATAGAGGGAGGGGGAGGGCATTCGTGCCGAGCCACCTAGCTCGGCAGCCTACTATCTCGGCGTGTCATTGAATCGGTAGCCCGTGACATTCGACATTGGTACCATTGATTAAAAGCTATTTGTTGCCTCCGGTCGTTTGAAGGTCGACGGCTATTCAGTTGGCTTTGACATCAGCTCTGATGGCAAATTCATCGTCAGCGGTAGCTCCGACGGCAACCTATATGCTTATGATGGCCAGTCGTCGAAGTGCGTCGCCACTTTGGAAAACCACCGGCGTGGCGATGCTTGCTTGGATACAGCCGTCCATCCTGCTCTGCCCGGTACCCTAGCTGCCTGCTTTTGGGGCGGTGCCGTTCACGTGTGGACGTAAGCAATGCATCCAGCGATGCAGCCGAGCTAGCACCACAGTCATACATACAGCGAGTCATACATACAGCAGGGGTCGTGTGAAGCCAATGTGCCGTCGGTGTGCGAAGCCCGTGCCGTAGCGCGGACGAGCGGAGCCGTGGTGAGAGCTCGTATAATGGCTGCCGTGGCTGCAGCGCTCTTGCCGTGCTGTGACGTCACCGGCTTGCTCACACCTCTCGACGATGGCAAGTGGCCAGCTATCTGCTGCTGGCAGCAATGCTGTCTGCTCGTAAAGCAAATAATTAATAGAGATTCCTAAAAACATGCTTTTGTGCGAGAGAAGTCACAGTGAATCGGCTGGACCGGATTGGTAAAGCACCAACAAGCTGGGCCTCGAAGATGTCATCGAGATGCTGGTGCTCCAACGTCGTGGATGGACCGGCATGCCTGCGCAGCAAGCAGGATGGTTTCCCCTGCTAAGTGCTTCGTAAGTGGGCGTAGAACTGATTCTGTTTCTGTTGTGCTCATTTAATAAAACAAATACCTTTTTAAGTCCGTAAAGAGTTGAGGTAGCCCGTAACGACCCGAAACCCAGACATCATCAGATAGTGAGAGAGAGAGAGAGAGAGAGAGAGAGGGATGGAGGGAGAGAGAGTAGTAGAGAGAGGAGAAGAGAGAGAGAGGGAAGCAATGAGAGGCTGTCAAATTGCTTTGCCTCTGAAGTCGCTGCAATAGCTGGCCTGCCACCTCCTTTTCGGGCAGCACAGCTTATGGGTAGCGTGTGGCATGCACCGTGGTTTGTACATGTTTGCCGTCTTTGTGCTAGCTGGCGCCTCGCACAACCCAGACCCACTGTATCTCCTTGCAGCTCAGCGCCTGGCTCGTGTGACACTGCACTTCCTTCCGTTTTCTACAGTTGCTGGCAGTCGGCTCTTATCTCGAAGCTCGGGTGTCAGTGCCTGTTGGCATTGAATTGCACACACACACACACAAGGGTGTCGTTGTGTTTATTTGCAGCGCCGAGCATTCTTGTCCAACTACAGCAGAGTGATGCATGTCGGGCCAGAGCAGATGCTGGCTGCGTTGGAATGCCGAAAGCCGTGGTCTGCAGAAGAACTCTTAAGCTTTTGAGTACACCGTCCTCCCGTCGGGGCAGGGGACACGTGGACAGCTGTCGGCTCTTGAAACGTCGCTGCCGAGCTGATTTAAGGCTTGCTCGTGTCCTATCAGACACAGATAAGCACGGCAGTGTACGGTAGTGCAGCCCAGTGATTTGGGCCGGCTCGTGTTTTCCCCATGCCTTTTTACCGGACGCCTTCCTGTGAAGCTCAATTTCCATTGATATAACATCTGTGAGGTTTCTTGTGGCTACTTGTTGGCTTTGTTTAATAAAGATCGTGAGTCATGGTCTGCGGCGAACCGTGAGCATTGATGTGATCGTTCTTGGGACGCCGCCGTGCACCAAACCTCGCATGACCAGCCGCCTTTGAGCAAGCTTTGCAGGCCGCCCTCCTCCACAGAATCCTGTGGCCTCGAGGCTGCTCACTGATCTCGCTTACATACTCCTCAAGAGAACCTTGTATATTCTTCTTGTGAGGTCGACAACAAGTCTCCGTCTCCCTCTTCCTTCCTACCTTCGTCCGTCCTTTTCTCTTTTCCTTCCTTCCTCTTGTCTCTCTCGCAAAATTCGGACCTGCTTAGACATGAAAACCGCATCCATGTTGGTCCGTTCACTTGTAACATCACGTCTCGACTTCTATAACTCACTGTTTGCAGGTCGTCCGGCCTATGCAATCAGGTGCTTACAGTTGGAGCACAAACTCTGCAAAGCTAGGTTTGTCTGTCTTGAGCGTCGCAGTGGCCACATTAATCACACCTCGCCGATCTTCACTGGCTCCCAATCAAGCAGCATATCTATCAACTTCAAGGTTTTGTCCCTCACTTTTAGGTCCCTTCATTCTCTGGCTCCAGCCTACCTATCAGAACTACTACCCAACCAGGCTAGGCATCGTACCGCCCTTTCTTCTGACTCGTGTCATTGTATCAGGTGCTGTATACTTGCTTGCCTGCTTTCGATCTCGAAGCTTCGAGAAAGCGCTCAAACAAGAGTCGCGCGAGCAGCACGCGGAGGCGCTCTGCTTGTTACGCCTGCTTGTTGTACAGCTTGCTATTGCATGGAGGGACCTGTCGCTTTTTCGCCTGGCACCTATTTGCCATGCCTCGTGAGATTGGCAAATAGGTCGGCGTAGGTATAGCCTCTGGCTGGACAGGTGCTCCTCAGGCTGCTGCTGCTGCTGCTGCTGCTGCATTAGTTGAGCTGCCTACTATTGCTTGCATAAGCAAGTTCTTCACCTGCAAGTCGACGTGTGGCTTGTGTACAGCTGCTAAAATGGATAGATAGGGCCTGACTATCGTATGCCTTAGGGCTTTTTTGGTTTATCCTTGTGTGTCAGCGTCTCTATCCTTAAAGCATGGATTTAGACCTCGAGAACGAGGCTGTCGCTTGTCCTTGTCTATTATTATTAGCTATGCCTAGAACCAACCTCAAATCCTTGGGAGACCGTGCCTTGAGTCAGCATGCTCCCAAAGCCTGGAACTCACTACTGACCGACGTCCCAACTTCCCCTGACTTGGCATTTAAAAATTAATAAGAAGCTTAAAACCACCTGTTTCTCAGCATTTGTGAGGTCCCTGTGATGTGTATCCTGTGTGCTTGTACGTGCTGACACTGCATGAACTTACTAACCATATCGTCATGCACATGCTTCCTGTATACCCCATGTAAAGTGCCAATAAAGAACCGAGGTCGTACGGTTGAATGTGTCAGCTAGGTTCTTGGGCTTCGTACGGTTCATGCGTCGAAGCTTGGCTATTTACTATTATTATTATTTCTCATATGCCTTAGACTTGGCATGCAGGCCGAGACATGCACCGGCAGATTAACGCCCAGGAAGTCTTACCACCAGTGCTAGCCGGAACGCTATAGTTCTCAGCTGAGCGACCAAGAACCTCTGCTCAACGGCAATGGCAGTGTGCATTCTCTTTGATAGACCTCGACCTGCTTCGCGAAGTACCCCAGCAACAAGGTTAAGGTAGCACTGCTGCTCTATCGCACTGCACCCATCCGTATCCGGATGACTGACACTTGCCATCTGCACCGTCACAGCCGTTTCAATTCGTTGAGGTAAAAGGCAGTGGTGTGGTGCACGAAAGCTGACCGGGGCTCCAGCGACTCAACCCTCGCTACTCAAAATCGCGGTGGAAGTAGACGGGGTCAGACACTGCCGAACGAAGAGCAGACCTGGCTCCTGTTGATGAAACAACTTAGGCCTCCGTGTCCGAGTAGCCAAGACTGCTGCCTACGTCGATTCAGACTGCAGGGTTGCTTTGCATTCGGTCAGGGCATTGGCCACCAGCTCTAGCTTTCGGCCACTTGGCGGCAGATACACTCAGCAGCACTAAACGGAGCCGCTGGGACTTCAGAGGCATGCAATAAAAAGCTGCATGAGACTTTGACCTAGAGGCTCCGTGCTAGGGCCGAGTGTGCTAGCAAATCTCGCTGAGCCTTAGCGAGCAACGCACCGGGCAAGGGCACTGATGATGTCAGACAGTGAATTGTCATGCAAAGCTGGCCAACGTTTCATTGTATCCTTCGTACCGTGTTCGCTGTCAGCACCCAGCCCAGCCCTGTGGCCACTTTCTGAACAGGCGACTAGCTCTCCACGTTGGCTGCTCGTACTGAGCCGCCGCTGGCTGGCTGGCCGAGCGAGCGCCTAGGACGTTTCGCTCCTCGAGCCCGTCCGTCGAGGAAAGAGGCCGCTAAACTGGGTGCCGCCATGCTGCCGCCGTACTTCTCAAGGTTCTCGCTCCTGGCTCACAAGAGAGCCTGGCGAAGTCGGCTACGTGAACCGCTCATCGAGCTTGCACTCCCAGCCTCCGGCTGCCCGAAAGCACCACTAGCCACACCCCTCTGCCTGGGTCGCTCTAAGCGGCTTGTGATGATGCGCTCACAGCATCGCTGTCCCCAGAAGATGGTGGAGATCGATCGATCGGGAAGTACAGAATGGCGGCGGCGCGACGGTACGAGGGCCGGCTGCGCATGCGGCGGCGAACCGGCTTGCTCTGCTCGCTCCGGCATCGCGCGAGCAAGAAGCAGCCGCTACAGAAACCGCCGACAACGATTCGAACCGAAGCGTACGGCTAGCAGGTGCTCGCTCGATCGATGGCTCGATCGAGCGAGCACCTGCTAGAATAAAGCAGCGATCTGAAGGTCAGGCGGAATCGGTTTCTTCTCGAGCGCGACGGCTCCGGCGCGCCGAGCGACTCCCGTAGCAGCCCTGCGTTTGCGAGCTCCCGCTGCTATCCGGCGCTCGCGCGTGCGCCGGCGAGATGCAGCGGCCGCGACTGGGGCGGCGCCGTCGAGGCGTCGACGCTGGCCAATGCGACCAGGGCTGCTCCTTCGCGAACGCTCGCTTCGCAGCCGGGGCCAGCGTTATGCAGCGGCGACGGCTTCCCGCGCCGCCGCCGCGTTGAACGCGCTGTGTAGCCTCTTGCGATTCGTTAGTGCGGCTCGTGCGTCCGAGGGAGGCGCAGTCGTCGCCAGCCGAACGGCGTCCGACCTCGGGGCAGCACCGCGAGAGCACCTACGCCCCCCACCCCACCCCCCAGCGGGAGGCGCCGAATCGCCACCGGCTTGTTTCGCCGCCGCCCAAGCGGCCGGCGTCGGCTGCTTTCGCGTCGACCGGCAGTCGCGGTCGCGCGCAGACGCTGTCACAGCGCGCGGCGGCGCACCCTGCCGCTTCGGCGGCGGGAGGCGCTCTGCGCTGCACACGCGGCTGCCCAAATTAGTGGCTGTCGCCGGGGGCGCGCGGACGGGGCGAGAGCGCGATAGCAGTCTTTGAGGACGCGCGGCGGCGGCCAGCCGAGCTCATCTATCGGGTTCCTTCGGCGCTGTAATTGATGCGCAGGACCTGCCCCGGCTCAAGGAGCGGGGTGCGAAGGTCATTCGGCGGCGCGCCCCAGACCTCCGCCGAGCGGCAGCAAAAGCGGCCGCCGTCGCAGCGAGCGCACCTGCTAGCGAGGCGCGGCCATCGTTCGCGCGTGCAGTCCGATGGTTAAAAACGAACACCTGCGAACCGACGGAGGTCGAAGCGCTTCGCTGATCGGCGCCGCCATCGCCGTGTCGCTCAGCCCGGTGCCGAAAAGAGGAAAAAAGCTGACCCGCCATCTAGCGCGCCCTCAGCGGAGGCGGCTCGCTCGCTCGCGCGCGCGAGGACCACCGCTGGGGCGTTCTGCAAGCCAAGCCGGTAGTTCGTTCGCCCTAGGAACCCTCGAGCCCCGCCTGAGTCTGCCGGTCACTTCCTCGGGGTAGCGTCTGTCGCATGTCTTCAGGTCCCCCCTAAGAATGCGCTTGCTTCTTTTAACAATAATAATAATAATAATAATAATAATGCAATTGTTATAACGCCCCCGAGAACTCAGTCTCTGCCTAGGCACTTTATATTTGCTGCAAAGGAAGCGTGATCGCATGGTCAGTGGCAGCATGCTCAATAACAACGGTAGTCTGCACCGTCCAGTCGCTCTGCACGCCGAAGCTACCCCATTCTGGCAGAGTCTGGACAATTACGTCGAAGGAGCCGAGGCCTCTAAGGGCAGAGTTACCTCTTTGAACGCTGCGTACAGAGACCAGCGGGGTACGACATCCACCCTCTCGTTGGCCGAGTCCGAAGCGACGCCTCGATCCCTTGCGGGCTCATGTAACCGGATCTGAAAGCGCGACAGACTCTGCAGCAATGGCCTCTGCCGCCCAGGGCGAGCCGCCCAGCGAAGGCCAGCACTTTGTGGCCACGTGACACTTGACAATTTCTACTCGCTTCTTGCGTCCTTCGCCCGAATCTTTCGCACCGCGCGCGAGCCGCTGCTTCCAAGCGACACGTCTGAAAAGGGGAGCTTGCACTGCGATGTGGACAACAACTGCCTCAGGGACAAAAGCGCCCAAGGCGCGCCCCCGGCGGCAGCCCGCCGCACTATAGACGATGCGCCAGCCGCGAAGTACTACTGCCTCTTTTTGGTAATTGAAGATGCGGAAACTAATTCCTCCTCCGCGGAGCCCCTCCTGGAGGTGCACGCGGTGAAATGTGCGCCGCCCGGAGAGTCTCTTTTTGCTAGCCCCTCGCGACAGAAAGGGGCGGCTCTCATTTGGAGAATGAGCCCCGAATTCTCGCGCCGGAGGCGTGTCGCCTAAAAATCTCGAGAACCGCTCTCTAGGGCCAAGCAGCCCCTCCACGCCACGAGTAGCCAACCGGCGTGGAGCTACTTGAGCTGTCGTGGCGGACGCGGGTAGGCGGGGCTCTTCGCTATCGTCACTCGCTTTGCTCCGCACTGGCTACCAACGAAGCGGCGCATTGACCTGAAGGCTAAAGGTTACTCACCTTTAGATCTCTTCATTCTCTTGGTCCACGCTACCTGGATCTGAACTACTCCCCATGCTTACTAATCAGGCTGGGCGTGGTGCCGCGGTCTCTTCTGACTCGAGTCGCTTAGCTGCGCCTCGAACCAACCTCAAATTCCTTTGGAGAACGTGCATTAAGCTCGCATGCTTCCAAAGTCTGCAGCTCACAGTTACGTCACGACATCCTCTGACTAGACGACATTTAAACAGAAGCCAAAGCGCCACCTGATCCTCACAGCCAGATCCTTGTGGATTGTCCGCCCTTTGTGCTTTAGCTTATGCATGCTGAAGCTAAATGCTTTTGCTAACCGTGTTGACATGCTTCCTTTATACCATGTCTATACAGTGCCTACAAAGAGATGTAAGTTCTCTGAGGGTGCTACTATTCATCTCCGCCAAGGGGGTGTGAAAGACTGTGGCTTCAGTCGCAGCAGCCCGGTCCATCTCCTTCAGCCTGACCGATGGGGTACTAGCCGCCCTTTTCTGTCCTGCCTAATAATAATAATCATAATAATAATGCACTTGATGTAATGTAATGTATCTCCGTCCGTGCTAACTCCACAAAGTCACAAAGACCATGTGGGTGTTACGCAGGAGAGTTTTGTATAGCGTACTCAGCCTAAGCGGCTTTCGGTACTCATTCGGTAGCCAACAGACTTCGTCTCACGCAACAAAGAGAAAGTGGGAAGCATAGCCGAGTCAGGAGAGCAGTTGAGGTAGTGAGTAGCATAGAAGTAGCAGCTCAGGACCGCTGAAAAGGATGTGCCATAGTCGGCAGTAGGAGAGTAGTTGTCGTTGCGTAAGAAATTGATAAAGCGCCCTCGGAGAACTCAATCTCTTTCTAGGCGCTTTACATTTGCTGCAAAGGGAAGCGCGATTGAATGGTGAGTAATATTGTGCTTGATAAACATGTATAACTTGGTTACGCTCTCGCGTTGCAAAAACGTAATTGCGACCAACCAACGGCGGCAGACTCGAGCGGCGCTCTAGGGCGAGCAATTTCTCATCCGGGCTGTCGCGTCACGCCGCTTCCTCCTCGCCAGGAGAGCGGCGAGTCGGGCCGGTCTCCTGGTGAGTGGATCTCAGCCATCTCAGGCCGCTGGAAAGGGAGGGGGAGGGGGTGGCAGACGCCGCTCGAATTCCGCTTCAATTCGGCTAGCGCAGTAGAGTCCCGGACGACTCCAAGTCGGCAATCGCTCGTATGGCTTAACGCGCGCACCTCACGCTTAGCTGCCGCGCGGTGACAGCTGCGCGGCCGCGCATGCGCTCGCGATCTGCAGCCAGCGGCGGCCGCGCGACGTCGGAGCCAGCCTCGCGAGTCGCGTGGAGGCGCGACGTCGCACGCCGCGACGAATGGCGGCGGCCGGCGCGGAGACGATAGCCGGCAGACCGGATCTCGTGCGCCCGCCGGAAACGGCGGCGGGCTGAATAAGCCAGATTATGACCGGTACTCATTATTCGCGGTTCCTGAATTACGATGGGCTAAGAGCCGACGAAGCGATAAATCTATGCCCGAGGCAGCCCAAAAGCCGAAGCCGTGTAATAGGCAGCGAGCTAGTTGCGCTTCTAGAGTGGCCTTGGCATTTGAGCCCAGCTGCGCTCTAAGCCGTCGAGCCCTGCGATAGTTGTGTCGCTATAGGTCGTGGCCGCTGTAAAGCGCCTGCGTAACCCTCCGTCGCCGTCAAATAGACTTCTCTACGCTACTGATATGGAATTGCGATGTTAAGGTAGGCGGCGCTCTTCGTCACTGCCTCGCTGCTAGAGGCACAGCTGCGTGCATTGGCGATGCACCGCCAAGTCGCGCGCTATTCCAAGTGTCGGAGCATTTGCCGGCGTCCGTCGTGCGTCGGCCGAGACAAGCACCTTAACGAGCTCTGCGTTTTGCGGCCTAGTTCAGTCGGGACGTCGGAGCCGCCACCCACACTCCGCTATGTAATGCACCCTAGTTCTAGCGGATTCTGGGGAGCTCGTGTGCACCGGAGCGACCGCCTGTTGGCCGTCGCTCAGGTCACGGCGCGGCCGCCCCTCCAGCCGCGCGAGCCATTGAAGGCAGGCCTGCGGGCGGCGGTCGCGACGGCGACTGCGGCGGCAGGGTGCGGTGGCAGCGGGTAGGAGAGGGCAGGCAGGCAGCGATGCGCCGCCGACGCCGCCGCCGAACCGACGCAACCGAGCCCGCCGCCGCCGCCGCCCACGCCCCCCAACCCACCAGCCGCCGACGGCGACAGGATTCTCGAGCACGTGACCGTCGCCGGCGGCGGTGGCGGCCGGGCTGCTAGACGCCGGTTACGAACAGTCTTGCGCAGCCCCCGCGAAGCCATGGTCGTGTCGCACTCGCGCCTCGTCTTGGCCGGAGTGCTTTTCGCCTACCTGGCCGTCGCCTCACCGTCCGCCGCGGTAAGCCTGCAGCGCTCTAAGCGAGATCGCCGCCGCCTCCGCCTGTCTCCTCTACGGCCGTCTCTTCGACACCTCCGCAGCAATCGGCGACGGACGGTGGGAGGAGGGTTGGATCGACGCGAGCGACGCGGCGCCGGCCTTGCGGCTCGGCGGCGTCGGTTTCTTAGCGCGGCGGCGACGGCGCCGGCTTCGCGGCTCGGCCCGAGGTGCTGCGCAAGGCGCACGCGCCGCCGGACGCCGCCGTCGTCCGAAGCGGGCGCCGCCGGCTCTCGCTAGAGCCCGACCGCTCGCCGGCGGGTGCACGCCGTCCCCGCGCGCTGTCCGGTCGGCACGCTGTCGACGTGGGGGGGGGCGGAAATGGAAGCGCCGCCGCCGCGGCAGCCGCAGCCGCAGTCACCTTCGAACGCACGCAGAGCGCGCACCGCCGCCGCTGCCGCGGCCGCCGCGCGCCCCCAGAGCCCCCACCCTCCGCCTCGCCATCCTTGGCCCGCTTCTCGGAGCGTGGGGTTTCGGGCATGCGCGGTGGGCTAATACGAGCGCATTAGAGTAGCGCTTGTTTATAATAGCGCGCTGCATGAGCTAAATTGAGTGCTCTTCTGTCTACGGCGCACGAGAGGGGAGGGACTCGCTCCGCGACGCCGTATCCGCGCCGTCGGTCGGCGGTTTCCTCCGAGGGCGGGTACAGAGCGGCGAGGCGCGGCCGCGCCGCGACCGCGGAAGCGCCGCAGGTGCGTCTGCTCCGCCGTCGTGCGGGTGCTGCGCCTGAAGGGGGCGCAAAACCTGGGGGGGGGGCGGGGGTGACGAGCGGGCTGTTGCGTAAGCGACGGTGCTGTGGCCGCGACAGCGCCGAAGGAGCCGCCGAGCCGCGGCGGAAGGCCACGCTGGCGGAACTGCGAGCTCTGCGAGTGGGCAGCGGGCTTCGCGCAGAGCGGGGCCAGGCGGCCCGCACCTCAGTGGCTGCCACCCCCACGGCGGAATATTTCAGGAAACGTCGAGCGCGTGGGGATAGATAGCACAAGGGCAACGCAACGGGGCCCTGGGTTTGAGCGGGGCGGGGGGGGGACCGGCCGGCTGGCTGACCGCAGTAGCGCTCATTCGGCCGCTGTGCTCCGTCCGCCTACGAGTGCCTCGAAGTGCAGTCGTTTGGGCGCTTTCGGGAAGCGAAATCGCCGGACCTGCAGTAATGACTATCGAGGTTTCAAACTACTTTCGCGATCGCCTGCCGAGAAATTATCTGGCAAGCTTCTGCGACCTACGGACGTGCAGTCAAGCCCGGTGCAAAGCTCTCTCTCTCTCTGTCTCTCTGTCTCTCTCTGTCTCTCTCTGTCTCTCTCTGTCTCTGTCTCTCTCTCTCTCTCTCTGTCTCTCTCTGTCTCTCTCTGTCTCTCTCTGTCTGTCTCCGTCTGTCTCTGTCTCTGTCTCTCTCTCTCTCTCTCTGTCCCTGTCTCTCTCTCTCTTTCTCTCTCTCTCTCTGTCTCCCCCCCCACACACACACACACACACGCACACACACACATATATATATAAAGCTCTTGAATTTAATTCTTCCACCGTTCCTAGTACTGGGCTTCAAAGTGCTGGCTCTGGCCCCAACGGCGACTTCAAAGTCACGCGAATGCTTACAAAGCAAATGTGCAACCAAGAATTTCGAAGCGGCACATGTTCGTGGCACTGTGCACATGTTCGTGGCACTGTGCACATGTTCGTGGCACTGTGCACATGTTCGTGGCACTGTGCACATATCCGTTCGATGAACGAAAGGCAGCCGAAGCTCCTTAGCTTCCCGTGGCTGTGTCAGCTTGCGACCTTTCTTTTCATTTCCATTCGGTAAATTACTAAATAGGCTTAAAAAACAGCCGCCTATGTTTATCACGGCCTCCAAGCTTTCATCGGCAGTTCTTTTTTCAATCCTTTAACGGTGTCCAGGTGAGGCGACACAGTTGAAACAGTGCATTCAGAACTTATGTGCTGACTGCTCATTCTCATTATCCACCTCGTTGGATAATATTGCTCGAGCTGTGAGCTCTATGCATGCATTACATCTTGAGTATATTGTGACCTAGCCCCACAGCGTGTCTTCGTCGATGAAGATGATCTATCTTGCAGCATGTATAATCTCACGATTTCCGGAGCCAAGCTCATCTTCAGATCAGATCGTAGGTGAAGGCGTGTCGCTACGGCGAGAGGCAGTTTGGCGGCTGCTCGAACGATCTAGTCGCTCGGCGACCACTCTCCTCGCCTCTGCTGTAAGCCAAGGGAGGCCGGTAGTTAGCTCGTACTCAAGTCTGCCTCCGGGATTGACAAGGCAACGCCGTCTGCAGGCGTGGCTATTTGAGCATTCCCTACCTCAAGCCTGTCTCATCTCATTCTCCGGCCACGTACGGCCGAGGAGCGAGGGACCTGCCTGAACGGGCACCTGCTGTTTAGCGGTCGTCCGCCCTTGGTGCGCTCGACCGCCAGCAGACGAACGTCCCCTTCCTGCATGGATGCAGTCTTTTTTCCGGCATTCGCCTTCGCCAACTCGTCACTGCTGCTTCCGTGGGAGACTTCCTGTCTTAGGACGCGATTTTGAACTCTCGGATCGGTTTCTCGCGAGCTCCGTTCCTGCTCTCGCGAAACAGCAGTCGTTCGCGCAGGTCGCCTTCCAATCTGGGCGCAGGTCGCCTTCCAATCTGGGCGCCGTTCTGCAGCTCGTCGGTGGCTTCTTCGAGATTATCTGGCTTTGGTCCAGAAATACCCGCGGTCGACGGCTGCGGAAATGGGCCGGTCAAAAAAGCAAGTAATTTACCAGCTGCAAGCTTTTTATGGACAGCTATTTTCTCCACATGCGGCCAAGCGACAGAGTTTGGGAATTTAATCACCAGCCGTGCACTTGCTGGCACAAGTGCTAGCATCCTGACCGAGTGCGGTCGCACAAGCACAAGCAGGCCGCAGGAGGCCTCCTCCACCGTAGGCTGCAGTGCTGAGCTGTTACTGGGCATCGAGGCCTCTGCTCCCTTCACTCCAACCGCGAGAATAACGAGCCTGAATGGGCGACTACGAGGCTTGCACGTCCTTTCGGCGGCATTCCTAGGATATTGTGCGCCCGGGGACGAACTGCACAGATGGCACCCCCTTTTTTTATTATGAGCCCCTTCTAAGTATTAGGTGCCAACGTTAATGCTCCCCTGATCTAGCGCTCGGGGACATTTACCTCCTGCCCCCCTTCGGTACGCCACTGCATCCTCGCTACGAGCCCGAGTGGCTTAGCCAAAGCGGCTGGTCGACAAAGCTTTGCTTGAAATTAGTGGCTCTGCTGACACTTCAGCAGAAGACTCCAAGGCCAAGAAAGCCTACAATAAAACCATGAAGAGATTGATAGACCAGGAGGAAACGCAGAGAGAGACACAGAGAGAGAGAGAGAGAGAGAGAGAGAGAGAGAGAGAGAGAGAGACAGAGAGACAGAGAGAGAGAGAGAGAGAGAGAGAGAGAGAGAGAGAGAGAGAGAGAGAGAGAGAGAGAGAGAGAGAGAGAGAGAGAGAGAGAGAGAGAGAGAGAGAGAGAGAGAGAGAGAGATCAGAGAGAGAGAGAGAGCGAGAGAGAGATCAGAGAGAGAGAGACAGGAGAGATAGAGGAAGAGACAGAGACAGAGAGAGAGACAAGAGAGAGAGAGAGAGAGAGAGAGAGAGAGAGGAGCCACGAGAGAGAGACAGAGAGAACAGGAGAGAGAGAGAGACGAGAGAGATACACAGACAGAGATACACAGACAATGCAGATTCAGAAGAGAGAGACAGATAGAGACAGACCTGACAGAGAGCGAAGAGCAGATAGATTCGCGAGAGAGAGAGAGAGACAGAGACACACCACACAACACAGAGAGCTCACACACAGAAACACACACAGAACGACCCAAACACACACCAACAGAGATAGAGAGACAGACAGAGAGACACGAGAGAGAGAGAGAGAGAGATAGAGAGAGAGAGACAGACAGACAGACAGACAGAGCGCAGATAGAGAGAGAGAGAGAGGACCCCAGAGAAGTTCGAGACAGAGAGATAGACAGAGAGAGACAGAGAGAGAGAGAGAGAGAGAGAGAGAGAGAGAAGAGAGAGAGACAGAGAGAGGACAGGCGATAGAGAGAGAGAGAGAGAGAGACAGAGAGAGACAGAGAGAGAGAAGGACAAGAGAAGAGAAGGCAGAGGAGACCGACAGAGACAGAGATGAGAGAGCAGAGCGAGACAGAGAGGAGAGAGAGAGGGATAGAGAGAGGAGAGAGAGAGAGACGAGAGAGAGAGGAGGGAGAGAGAGAGAGAGAGAGAGTGAGGGAGAGAGAGAGAGAGTGAGAGAGAGAGACAGAGAGAGACAGAGAGAGAGAGAGACACACGAGGAGAGAGACACGACAGAGAAGAGAAAGAGAGAGAGACAAGAGCGAGAGAGAGAGTGAGGTCCCCAGAGAAGAAGAGAGATGCAGCACAGAGAGAGAGACGAGAGAGAGACAGAGAGAGAGGCAGCGACAGCGAGAGAGAGAGCTAAGAGAGAGAGACAGAGAGAGCGAGACGAAGAGAGAGAGAGACAGAGAGAGAGAGTGAGAGCGAGAGAGAGAGAGAGAGAGAGAAGAGGAGAGAGAGAGAGAGACAGAGAGCGAGAGAGAGAGAGAGAGAGAGAGAGAGAGAGAGAGAGAGAGAGAGAGAGAGAGAGAGAGAGAGAGAGAGAGAGAGAGAGAGAGAGAGAGAGAGAGAGAGAGAGAGAGAGTGGATGAAAATAAAAAGCTTTCGCGGGACAGCTACTGGCTTCATGATTATAGGCAGAAAAAAGTTGATTCCTTAGCCACGGCACTACCTGTATTGGTTGTACCGTGTTCGATTTGGCGTTTCACGATCTGCGATATTGTATGTTGAACTAATGTGATGTTGTGTGTAAGACTAGTGATCAGAGCCAATAGGAGCCTGTGTTGACAGACAGACTCCAGCTGGCTACCTAAAGCTAGAAACCTTTTACTGCAAGCAGCTGCTAGTCGTCCTTCCGTTTTAGTCCCGCCAGGAGAAAGTAAATGATGTTTAGATGATGTTCGGTTATACATTCTGAACCTTTTCGGGAGAATTCCGGAGTGGCAAAGATTCGTTGCTCGTTCATCATGCATGTACAAAGCTATTACCGATAGATATTTGTAAGCAAACTCGTCAGTCATTGTCACGGAAACATTTGCCTTTCTTACGGAGGTTGAGCATGCAACTCCGGAGATCAGCATATATTTAATCCAAGCTCTCCAGCGTTATGATATCTCTTCGGAGGTGGCATTACCACTACGTATACAAATCTGAGATTCGGACCAATTTATGTATTAATAATAAGAATTCGTCGTTTTTGTAGCGCCCCAAGAGAACTCAATCCATATCCAGCTGCTTTACAGATCGCCGAAAGTTAATCAATGCCCACGGTGTTAGGGACATGCATGTTGTCAAGTATGGAAAAGTCGATAGATGTCAAGCTCTTAGGGCCTGCGTGTTACAGCAAAAATGGAGACAAGAATGATAGCCATTGGTTAGTAAGACCTCTGGCTACTAACATGCACTGAATCCATCTCAGGACGTCGGAGCGAACTGGAACAAAAGAAGGCGAATTCACAGCAGCCAAGGGAAAGCTTAACGGAACAGAAGAGTCTTTAGCCGAGACTTGAAAGACGCAAGCTCATCGCAAGTAGCGTCCGTGGCCCCAAGCGAGCTCCGGACTTTTGGTGCACACGACCTGAAGGCTAGATCGCTTAAGGATTTCAATTTACTTCGATGGCCGGATGCTGAGGAGCGGCAGACGTGAGAGCACGTGACTGGAGGAGCAATGACGTCGGATGAGTAGCCTGGTTCAATCAAGCAAGGTGCCCTGCATGCATGCAGGCTGCCAGATGGACTATCTTGAAATCGATTCGATGCTCGATAGGGAGCCAGCGATGCTTTGTCTGTCTGTCCGAAAGAGGCGAGCTGCTTCGACTCTGGTTTCAGAGGACTCAGCCGGCTCAGCTGTCAGGGACTGTGGGAGATTTGCGTCTCTATCTGTCTAGTCCCATTGACGTATTACTTGGGTTATTCGGAGCTACAGAAATCCGACCCTTCCGCGATAAACTACTATCTTAGCTTTAGCTCTTGCTCGGCTCCACCAATCCACTCTTCGCCATCGATCTAGCGATCGATGGGCTCGCAGCAGGCAAGGCAGCAGAGATATTTCTTGTGCGTTCCTCTGAAGCAAGCTTTCACTTCGGCTTCGGGTTGCCCAACCCCCCCCCCCACTCTGCGAGCAGACCCCGGTTTAGCGAGGTTGATGGAAAAACCACTGGTTTCAGCAAAACGAGCAGCCATCCAGTGACCGTATTGCAAGCGTGTCCTTGAGAAAATGGCTGGTAGTTGCTAGGCTGCTGACTTGGTGCAACCGCTGAGCATTTCGCAGAGCATCGCTCGTGAGCCCCTTAATCAATGGCCCAGGGAAATGGGGCTGACGCCCTGCCCCCCCCCCAGAGGCCCGGTTAAAGCCGCAGGGTCGGGCTGCTACCACCGCTCGAGTCCCTCCTTAGTCGAGAACATTCCTTAGCCCCCCTTGGAAGCTGTCTGGTCCCCTCGGGATGACTACCAAGCTTCCGGGGGGAGGGGGCAGCCAGGCATATAGAATGGCGCTGGACGCTTGTCAGGCGTCGGCGAGAAGCTGTTTGGCCGGTCTCCACCGAGGGATGGCGGGCTTAGAAGGATGAAGGAAGGGCGTGGCGTTCGGCTCCCCTTCAGCGAGCTGGCTCCCCCCAGTGGATCTCGTGGGGCCGTGGGGGGGGCCAAAGGTTTCTATCAATACCCGGTTAAGGAATTGCTGATACTCAACCTTTCTAAATCTGTCCTGTAGGCTGCGAAGCAGCTGACGCCTTGCCTGACCTGCCTGCCGCAGCAAGTCGCCTAGATGCGAACATTCAGCCGTGCCGTTCAAAGCTTCTGCTCCAGGGACCAAACTGCAGTGGGCCAAACGACAAATGGCGGTACAGCGTTTCGCCCATCCTCCCCTCCCCTCAGAAAGCACCGGAGAGGCGGCGGGGCTGACAGAGATAATCTAAAGTTTGGTCGATCAAGTCGGTCTTCAAAACCTGAGGGGGTCTACTACTTTTGTTTTTAGATATGGATAAATCAGCAGCTAGACCGGCTAGCATCCGGCCGATGAGTTCGCTTACAGAGTCAATTTTCAGATGTGGGTTAGCCTTTTATTTTTGAGCAAGAGCGATCGCGATACTAGACGTGCTAGAGATGTACATCTTTTCAGGCAGGTCTAAGGAGGTGTGTCGAGCGATCTCGGCTTGCAGCTCATCGGTCTGGGGTACCGATTTCTTTTCAGTTATGTTGGTCGACAAAGGCTTTCGGACAGCTTGCTGTGCGTTTGGAGCTTCAGGCTCAATTAAAACGAGGAACTGTTTATTACAGTGGAGCTACAGAACCTCGGTCTGGTACCTTTGAATCGCAGCTTCAAGATGTGTCTCGAGAAAGAGGCTACGGATTCGCTCGTAAGGGACTACTTAAACCTGGAAGGGACCTTTTGCCAGAAAGGAAGCTTTCCGGGTCCACCTCGGTGCTCTTTCAAACGTGAGGAGGGCATATCTTTAAAGACGATAGTTAAGAGGTTCTCTCAGAATAGGGCCCGGGTTCTCTCAGAATAGGGCTCGAAAATCGTCTATAGAATGGCCGCAGAGTGTCTGCACTCGCGCTCTGTCGGTGCCCTGAATCGGAGTCTGCTTCCGGAAGAGGTCGCCGGTTCTTTTATGAAAACGTAAATTAGTTCAAGTTTGAGGTGGCGCCGAGGACAGCTTGTGTGCCCCCCCCCTTTTGACGTGCAGCTTCGAAGTCCGTAACCGTAGGATTGGTCCTAGAGCGCTGCCGTAAAGTCGTGTCGTGTGGCTTTTCTATGGCTTCTCTTCTTCTCTTTCCGCTCTGGCACTACTTGCTGGTCAACCGGCCCCTGTGCAATCGGGCACTTACAGTTGGTTGGTGCAACATTCTGCAGCTAGGCTTGTCTGTCGTGAACTTCTCAGTTGTCACATTGCACCCCATCTCGCTAACATGACGGTTCGAATTCAAGGTTCTGTCGCTCACTTTTAGGTCTCTTCATTGTCTAGCTTCAGCTTGCCTATCAGAACTACTCCTCCAACAGGCTTGGCATCGTGCCAACCGCGTTTCTGAATCGAATCGTCTAGCTATACCTCGTGCGAACCTCAAGTCCTTTAGAGACCAGGCCTTGAGTTCGTATGCTCCCAAAGCCGGGAACTCACTTCCACCTGACGTCACGACGTCCCCCGACTTGATGGCATTTAAAAAGAAACTAAAAACCACATATTTATCGCAGCATTCAATGGGTTCTTGTGATCCGTTCTTAGTGTTTATGCATGCTGACAATGCGCGTGCTGCCGATAATCATATTTGCTTGCTGACACTGAGCATGTCACCGCGAATCATGTTGTGCTCGTTGATATTGTGCATGCTACCACTAATCAAATGATCGTGCTTCCTTTACAGCATATGTAAAGTGCCTTGAAAGACATGAAGTTCTCAGAGTGCACTGTACAAATATATATTATTATTAATATTATTATTATTAGTTAGAAGTTGGTCTCTTGGACGCTGGACGAATGCTTGCTTTACAATCCTCCCGACTAGGAATTTCTGGGGAAAACAACCTTTCGTATCAGTACTGTCAGGTTCCAAACAGCTGGATGCTAACGTTCAGCCACGTGGTCGATTTGCTGTTGCAAGAATCAACTGTAGGCCCAACTATGGGCCGTAATATCTATGCTAGGGCTTTCGCTTCCCACCTGAAAGCCCAAGAGAGGCTGTCAGACTTTGAGAGGAAATCTGGGGACTCAGGCACCCAAAGTCGATCCAAAGACTCACGACATATCGTGTCATGACGACATTTGAAAAGGCTTAAAACTCTCAAGTTGTCCTCACAACATTTCCTCTGTTCCTGAGCATTGCTTTTTATGTACTTACGGTTGCTGAAATTGTATATGTTATCACTAATCAACAGTATGCTTCCTTTGTGGTATGTTTCAGGCATCTAGAAAGAGATTTAGTTCTTCAGTGCATCGTTATTTTTATTCTTATTGAGCTTTATCCGAAAAGAGTAACCGCTTTTCATTATGGGGATCGAGCGGCTGCTAATGCTAGGGCACCTTTGGCATACACTGTAATCGCTTAAGGGATTGACACAATTTTTATAGAGGAATTTACTACAGAAATAGTTTTTTATCCAGCCCTTGTGTGACTTGAAGGTCTTAAAAGGCAACGACGGATTTTCTTTCAGAGAGTCAGACGAGGCTCTCTTACGGTGCACTATTAAAACGGAGCCACCAGCTTCCTACCAAAGCGTTATAGGAGCTGAATCAACAGTTTCGGCAAGCTTCTAAAAAAGAAAAGCTGCGCGAGTTAAGATAAGAAGTCATTACAGTTGCCCAACAGCATTTCCGAACGGATTACCAAGTGCATACATTGCCATAGCGCTGCATTATTGGTAAAATAGCCTTTAAAGGGGGGGAGTCAACGTGTTGGCTGCCGTGCATTAACTCCTAACTACTCGCTGGCTGCCTCAGGAGGAGAAGTCGACCCAGAATCCTTTCAGTTTCCTCCGATGAATCGACAGCTGTTCTAGCTTGCACGGTTCGCGATGCCTCCAGATGGTTGTCAAACTTCGTTGCCAGTTGTATTTCCTTTGTATTTCCAAATTCAGGTGGCCAGCTCGGTGAAAGCAAACGTCACAAGTTGTCCAGTGAACTGCGCCGGGGTCACGAAGAGGCCCGTGTGCGCCTCCGACGGCAGGTCGTACCCATCGTCGTGCGAGGTTCGAAGGCAGAATCGATGCGAAGGGAGGACGCTGACCGTTGTCTGGGAGAAAGAGTGTCCGACCGCTCGTCCAAGTAAGCGAGCGAGCGAGCTCACTCACTGACCAATGCCTCAATGATGCAGAGCTAGGAAGACCAATTGCCAGGCTTAACCTGCTTCGACTTTTGCATTGCTATTGCCTGCATAATATTTGACTGCTGCCGCCGAAAAGCACGTCCACCGGTTAACCGCCGGCTACCAGTGGTAAGGGTATATAAGACATTAGCTCACCAAGACTGGTTACTAGGTCATCCATGTTGGTCATCGGATGCTTGTGCTTGCTTGGGGCTGTGCATCGTGATTTCAGCCCATTGCAGCAGTGCTCCGCTCTACGAGCTCAGTGGTTAGCCATTATTACTCACAGTACTACTCGCCCTATTATAACTACAAGACTGCTCTCAAGGCTATGAGCTAGCGCTGCCAGGGCTCACTCTTAAATAATAATATTAATAATAATAATAATAATACACAAAGACCTAAGAAAGCAAAATCTCATACGAGGCATTTCACATGTGCTGGTTAGGAAGCATGTTCATTGTTTAGTGATCATACCGATCGTGCTTCCTTTACAGCATATGTGAAGTGCCTGGAACGAGATCAAGTTCTCTGAGGGTGCTATAGAAATGTATAATTATTATTATATATTATTATTTATATGCACGACATCAGAAATTTTAAGTTTACGAAGGACCACGTGCGGTTGGAGTCAAAACTGCAAGGATCACGCGATTTTTAGCTTCTTTGTAAATGCCAAGTCAGGAGATATCGTGGCAGCAGTCCTTACTGCTCCGAGTATTACTTTTAGTGTGTGACACACACACTGCAGCACAGCTTTCAGCTCCTGTCAGTGTACCCAGCAGAGTGACCAATTTTGGTGAATAGTGTCAAAGTCTTGGTCCAATTGGTGTGACTCTAAGCCAAGCTCCTAAAGCTGCTATTGATGTAGGCCTTGTCTGCTGCACATCAGGGCACAGCATGGCTCTGCTGCACATCACGGCACAGCATGGCTCTGCTGCACATCACGGCACAGCATGGCTCTGCTGCACATCACGGCTGGCTTCGCCAGGCCACCAGAGTTTCCCTCCCCTAAGGGCTCTTGCGTAGGGGTAAGGCGCTTGCGACCTGGGTCATTGCTTGAGTGATGCAGCACGGTCGAAGATTTGCCCACCGGTACAAGTGAGTTGAAAGCTGCTAAGGCTTCTCTACCACTATGTAAATGAGGCTGCTGAATTAGCCGCACTGAGAAATCCAGAGGTCAGCATAACAATGATTATAGTTCGGGCAACATCCCCCTCCAAACAAGCAATTACTCCACGACCAGCATTAATCTAGTCACCGACTCCATAAACCGACCATCTTTGCTAGTATTGTTCTTTTAGTGATGTGGGAAAGTTAGCTTCAGACGCACCTGGTTGCAAAGAAAAATTAGTGGTCATTGCGAATTTCGTATCTGGTTGCAGAGAAAAATTAGTGGTCTTGGCAAATGTTGCGATTGCCTGCCATGTTATGGTGGAATGCCTGGCCCTACGCAGATGCATTATGGCTTAGGCTGGGAGTTAGCTTGCGATAGCTGAAGCCTGCTATAGCTGTAGAATTGGCACCCAATAGATATATTTTCATCAAACTCACTTCCGATGGCACTGCAAGCATCTATACTCGAAAGGGTTGACCTGATATAAACGGTTGCATCATGTGGTGCTATCATTTTCTGGATCAATGCCTTTAATTTGCTTATCTTTTAAAAGCTAGAGCAAGTGTTTTGCTGTCATGTGCCACACTAACTAGAAACTCTCCAGCACAGCAGCCACGTAGGCCACGTGTGGAGTGGTGTAGTGACATATGTAGAAGATACAGCTGGTCTATACATGATGCATCTCGGTCTCTAAGCCCACAAAAAGTCACATAGACTAATTTGGTGCTATGCTAGACAATTTTCGATAGCACATTCCAGCATAGGTCTATTGCCGTGCTAATGCCTTGCTTAGTGGGTTACCGATGCACTTTCGCCAAAGTGCTCATGGGCACCTAAGCATTCTAGATGCATCCGAGATGGTGAGCCGTGATGGCGCACTAGGTAAGGTGGGTGCTTTACGCGACCTCGGCCTGAGGTCATGGGTTCGAATCCTGCGGTGGGCGATCCTCTATTGCCACATCGAGCAGTGGTGATAGCCTTTAAGGCTCTTCTGCCACCATACAAAAAGAGGCTGTTAAATCAGGAAGACGGAGACAGAGAGAGAGAGAGAGCTCGCGTGAGCTTGCATGTGTGTGACCGCGCGTGCGTAAATGTGTGCATTTGTCTGTGCTATTGTCGGAAAGTGCTCAAGTGGATGGACGCCGATGCAATCAATCGAGCAATGGCCCAAGTGCTGTCCCGAAGGCCAGCGAAGCGTCTGTCGCGAAGAGGCTGCAGTGTTAATTGTAATCTGGCACCCGGTTGCTTGCCGAGCAAATACTCGACCCCGCAGCAGCCAGCCACAGGTGTCGGGCACTGGTATGCAGTGCATTCAAGGACCCTCCCTCGGATGCCTGGAGGCAACAGCTGCCACTCTCAGGGTGCAGCACCTCTTGATTAGCAGCAAGCAGGTGGCGACTATTTACCTTAGCCTTAGCCTTTTTCTGTTTATTGTCCCCCACTGTTCTCGCGTATCAACAAAGTCGCAAGCATGTGTGTGACTGCTCAGCAAATGGAGCAAAACCCGAGCTCCGTACGTCCGGTTCGGTACGCCGGATGCCATGTGCAATTTCTGTATCGCTCACACAGAAGCACGGGCGGGGTTAATGTTGACGAAGATGCATAGCAGACAGAGAAGGAAAACAGGTCGAAAAGGGGTGGGGTGTTTTGAGCAGTCTGAAATGTGAGAGCCTTTGCCAAAATGGCGATTAGCTTCCTACGGTTGCAAGAAGGTGTCAGTCACTCAACTGAAACGTTGCAGTCTAGCTTCGACCCTCTGATTAAGCCAGTGCGATGGCTGTTCATTCCTGGGTACGAAAGCAGCTTCAATTGAAGAACCAGTAATGATAGTCGCAGGCGGTAAACTTGTAAGCACGAGTACAGGTACCTACCTGCCTGCCTAATCAAAGTCAGGCTTGTCTAACAGGACATATCGACCGGAGGACAGCAGTAGCAGCGACTGACGAGGCTGATTGCAGCTATTGGGCTAATAGAGGAGGACTAGGGAGAGAGAGAGAGAGAGAGAGAGAGAGAGAGGGAGGAGAGAGGAGAGAGAGAGAGAGAGAGAGAGAGAGAGAGAGAGAGAGAGAGAGAGAGAGAGAGAGAGCGAGGGAGAGAGAGAGAGCGAGGGAGAGAGAGAGCGAGGGAGAGAGAGAGAGAGAGAGAGAGAGAGAGAGAGAGAGAGAGAGCGCGAGAGAGAGGGAGAGGGAGGAAAGAAAAGGGAGAGAGAGAGAGCGAGGGAGAGAGAGAGAGCGAGGGAGAGAGAGAGAGAGCGAGGGAGAGAGAGAGCGAGGGAGAGAGAGAGCGCGAGAGAGAGGGAGAGGGAGGAGAGAAAGAAAAGGGAGAGAGAGAGAGAGAGCGAGGGAGAGAGAGAGAGAGAGAGGGAGAGAGAGAGAGAGAGAGGGAGAGAGAGAGAGAGCGAGGGAGAGAGAGAGAGCGAGGGAGAGAGAGAGAGAGAGAGCGAGGGAGAGAGAGAGAGAGAGAGAGAGAGAGAGAGCGAGGGAGAGAGAGAGAGAGCTAGGGAGAGAGAGAGAGAGAGCGAGGGAGAGAGAGAGAGCGAGGGAGAGAGAGAGAGCGAGGGAGAGAGAGAGCGAGGGAGAGAGAGAGCGAGGGAGAGAGAGAGTGAGGGAGAGAGAGAGAGTGAGGGAGAGAGAGAGCGAGGGGGAGAGAGAGGAGAGAAAGAGAAGGGGGAGAGAGAGCTAGGGAGAGAGAGAGAGAGAGCGAGGGAGAGAGAGGGAGCGAGAGAGAGGGAGGAGAGAAAGAGAAGGGGGAGAGAGAGAGCGAGAGCTAGGGAGAGAGAGCTAGGGGACAGAGAGTGAGGCAGAGAGAGAGAGAGAGAGAGAGAGAGAGAGAGAGAGAGAGAGAGAGAGAGAGAGAGAGAGGAAAAAGAGAGACTAACCGATACAAACAGGGAGGAGACAGACGGACAAAACAGGCTGCGATCCCGACTCGCACATTCCACAGGCTTCACAGTCGGATCACTGCCAAACGAATAGAGCTTCGATGAACTCGAGCTTTTCCTTCGATGACCTTTTCCGCCGTGGCTGGGTGACTGCTATTAAAAAAGCACTCCGTTGACCTCACCTAAATGTCAAGCAATAAATGATCGTGTTGCATTGCAGCTCGGCCCAAACTGTAACCGGGTCGTACACAAGTCGTGCAGCTTCCGTCTGCATCGCCGTGGTTTCTTTATTTCGGCATAGTGATCGAAGTTTGCCTCGACGTAATTTCGAAGCCGCCCAGTAACTCAGCTACCGACTTGGCCTATCACAATTCTCCGTTTGTGTTGTCATCTCTTTAGCTACTGAAAAATGAGTCAAGTTAAATGACTAATTAATCGAGGAATGTACGAGAGCAAGGCACACTACTGCCTTTATTCTTAGCCTTGGCAGGTCGTGGGTTCGAGGAATGCAGCAGACAGTCCTGTATAGGCCCCTCCCTGAGGCCGGTGATAGCCGCTAAGGCTTTTCTGCAGGTATATAAATGAGGTTGTTAATTAGCCGACCGTGATGTCACTTTGCTCTAGAAGCTTGAGCGAAGGTTTCGGAGATCTCAATGGCCTCTAGAGAACCACCACAATGCACGAGTCCCTATGATGTTTCCTCCTGAATTTGGACGTGTGCGTTCAATGCCAAAACCACAAAAGACGCAATACCTCTTTTTTCTTGGATTGCACCACGGAAGCACTGTACGTCTTAGTACTTCGTCTAGCACTAACGAAATACATGGTCAGCCTTCCTCTTATTCTTCCCCCCCCCCGTTCGATTCGGGCCCACTTGTTCACGGAAAATTGCTGTCGGTCGTTAGGGATGTAGGAAGTAGCCCTCCGAGGTGCAAATCTCGGTGAACTTTAATCTTCTACTATTGCATTTGTCACCTGCCGCCTCAGTATCCGGTTCTTGTACGACGAGCTTGTATGACGTGTCCCATAAACATGGACTCCAGCGAAGCGCTTGGACGATTTCCACGGCCGAGTAGCCTTTAAAAGCAACGACTCGCTGTCTTCCGGACCGGACCGAAGGGACCGATGCTATTTGGCAGGCTGTGCGTCGCCTTGCCCCCGCTCGCCGTTCTTCGGCTCAGCAGTTTCGTGGCGCTCCTCGGAGCTCAGACGAGATGTCGTCTACCGTTGCAGTGCATTGCATACACCCTGCGGTGACCGGGAACAAATAATGCTCGATGCAAAGTCGAAAAACCTGGTCTGTTCGCACAGATTTGGGTAATGAGAGCTCGCTCGCCTTTGACAGGGTCGTCGGTTGGAGCCCTATATATACGGTATATTCGCAGCTCACGGATAGCGATTAGATTCTCTCTCTTTTAGATTCTGCTTTACAGAGGAGCTCTATTTTATTTACATTTAAAAAAGCTGTAGCTTTTTTAAATGTAAATTATTATTAATATTAATAATTATTATTAGTGGCTTCATAATGACGCATATACTAGAGTGTGAGATTCACATTTATCGCACAGCATCTCCAGCATTCCGCATATCTACTTCGCTGGCTAGTTTCAACCTAGTTTTGCAAACGTGGCTTTTAAAAGTTTCTTTTCTTTGATCTAATTACTTACAGCTGTAAACATTCTAACGTTTCCGGTTTGGTGTAGGCCTGTAGCGAGTCCTGTACTACTACTGTTGTATCTAGGCTGAGTGTCTATTCAAGGTTCCACAATGTTTGACGGCGAAACAACTCAAATACGCAGCCGTTGGTAACACTGCAATGAAGAAGGATAAGAATTGGGAGAAAATGAGAGAGATGAGAGAAAGAGAAGGGAAAAAAGAGAGAGAGAGAGAGAGAGAGAGAGAGAGAGAGAGAGAGAGAGAGAGAGAGAGAGATATATATATATATATATATATATATATATATATATATATATAGATAGATATAGATATGTATAGAGAGAGAGAGAGAGAGGGGGGGTCAACCGATTAGTCAAGAACCGCAACATTTTGTAAATTGTTTCGCATTTGCATGCACATATCCGAATAAGAAGCGACGTTCGGAATAGTGAGCAAAGTCGCACTACATTCTTTCATTGCTTTTCACGGCTATGCAAGGCTTCGAGGAGCAATTCCTGAAGCTCACAATAGCAGCATGGCTTGACTCCCTCTTCGCTATGTTGAGTAGTTCGGGATCAGACTTCCGATAGCAGCAATTCTCACACTCCCATTTCGCTGACTGGCTGTGACCGCCTTGTGAAATCCCGACAACGAAGCATTTTATTCACCGTAGCTTAGTAATCCAGCTGAATATATATTTTTAGTTATCCTGCAGTTTGACTTAGCCTGTCCAGGTACATAAGTGTGACGGGGGATCCCCAGTCTCTCGGCACTGAGCATGGTGTGGGTGTCAGCTGCTAGACGCCAACCTTGCTTTCAGACTGTGGTGGTCGCAGTTTGGTCAAGCCAAAAAGCCTGGCCGCATCACGAACTACTGCTACAAGCGTGCTGTAGTGGCTCCTGAATCGAAGTCCTTGGGCCGAAAACCAGGCGCTACACGGATGCCACGCTACCTTACACTCACGCAATTCGTGAAATGTAATCTCCGTCTGTAACTCCACAAAGTCATAAAGACCATGTGGGTGTTACGCAGCAGGAGAGTTTTGTACAGCGAACTCACAGCCTAAGTGGCTTTCGGTACGCATTCGGTAGCCAACAGACTTCGTCTCACGCAACAAAGAGAAAGTGGGAAGCATAGCAGAGTCAGGAGAGCAGTTGAGGTAGTGAGTAGCATAGAAGTAACAGCTCAGGACCGCTGAAAAGGATGTGCCATAGTCGCAGTAGGAGAGTAGTTGTCGTTGCGTAAGAATTGTGGATGCGAGTTCCACAGTCTAGGACCGATGTAGTTGCTCCTTCGGTACACGGAACTGCTGCCGACGGTAGCAGAGCAAGTTTGCAATAAAGAGAACCCACACCTTAATATAAAAAACTCACATCCACATTAACGTAGCGTAGTTTATTCGACAGCCTCACGTGTTTACAGCACCAAGGGCCGGGCCGAGGTGGTCCAGTGGTTAAGGTGTGCTCTCCTCGACTATGGTCAAGGTGAATGAATGTATTTTATGACAGATGTCGTGAGTTCGAGCCCCGTGGCGTGTGAAGCGCCTAAATAGAGATTGAGCTCTCATATGACGCTATAAAAATGAACTGTATATATATATATATATATATATATATATATATATATATATATATATATATATATATATATATATATATATATATATATATATATATATATATATATATATATATATGTATTTAACCACTGCGTACAGCTCACTTTGAAGCGTTAAGTACAACGGAATACGTATTTTGGAGTTGGGTGTTCGATACCTTCTAAACATTGAATTATGACATCCAGTTCCCAACTCTCATAATTTAGCTAGGGCAAGTAATAGGTTCCCAGCTTTTACAATTTAGCTACGGCTAATAAGCTCAAGCACTGTTCTAATCTATCCGCTTTGGCATGCTCGCGGTTCGCTATCCGCCATTTTAAATCCTAAATGTTGCTCCCAGTTCTAGTGGCTTTGCGATAGACTCGAGTGGCGACTGTCAGTCTCCGGGCCGAAAAGAATCAGAAGATCCGATTCCTTCACGCATACTAAATTTATTTACTTCAAACTGGCAGTGCCATCTTTGGAGGGAGGGAGGGAGGGAGGGAGGGGACCTCGTAAACGTCCAGGGGTCTTGTTCACTCTCGCACACACCGAGAGTGAACTCGCAATTTCCATTTGCCTGGAGCTGTTCATCAGCCACATTTGTCCATCGCCTTCATGCTGCCAGTGGACTGTTAAAATGTCACCAGCCCTTGTAGATCTATTGTAGCCCCCAAGCGTCTCCTATTCGAAACTCGATGTTCGAAAAAAAAATAATATTGAAAGACTTATAGGCCACCGAAATTTGCTCAAGTCACAAGTTCGCCTTCCAGGAACCACTTACTATATCGGACGATTATATCTAGTGTTTTTTGCCAAATTGCCAGCGAGAGAATTCATCCATCAACAACTGGCAGCAGGCCGATCGACTGGCTTATTATTCTTGAGAATCATGACCGCAAAGAATTAGGTTAAATAGGACTGCCTTCGGGATCGTATCTGAGGATGGTTATTTATTTATATCATCTCTTGTAGTTATAGGATTTGGAGTTATCGACCGTGACTCTCAAAGGTTATATAAGTAGTGTCGAATCGCATTTTGAAACCGAGACTGCGGCTCCCTTGTTAGGCTTGGCACACAAATTGTCTCGTGCTATTCTCAAGAAGTTGCAGGTGGGATCGCTATGTCAGCCCACTCTTAGAGGGCCAAAAGTCGCTGGCGGCTCAGTCCAGGGCACCCACGCTTGTCCAGCCAGCCTCGAACGAGCGCGATACGTCCAAGAGAACAGGCCAGAGAGCTCCCGGGGACAGCTAGGCGGCCCATCCACTCGTCCTCCCTTTGCTTGGCGTTCCGTTGAGGTCGGCAGATTCGGCAGACTCCTGAAGCATTTTTTGCGCACACCGACGGCTTATTCTCGAGGTTGCACTTTTTTGTGTGTGGAGCTGCCGTAGGCTTGCATGGCGGGGATCCGCGGCAAGACTGATGGGACGCGGGCCAGCTGGCAAGCCGCAGCCGAATGCGAACGCCCTCAAAGGTTAAAGGTCGGCGGCGGATTGACGTCGCATTCTGGACGATCTCGGTGATGCCGTTTAATATTATACAACTTTATTCAGCAAACCAATTGCAGGGCCGATCCTTAGATCTTTTTGATAAATCAGCTCTGTCTCTCATTCTTTCCTTGCCTCTCCGTCGCTGTCCATGTCTGCCTTTGTCTGGCTCTGCATGTCTCTGTCTTTCAACATATCTCTTTCTGCAACTTTAAAAGGCCACAAAGACCAAGCGAGTGTTACTCTGGGGAGCTTTCTATAGCACACTCAAAGCATGATCGGCTGTCTGTTCCCCAACGGTAGCCAAGAAATTTAGTAACAAGGATGTAGCATTGCAGAATGGTTAGACGGAAAGTGCCAGAAGTCGGCAGCGGGAGAGAAGTCTTTGCGAGTTTTGGGAGAATTGCGAAAGTTTCACATACAATTGATGTTTACAGCACCCTAAAGCAACCACATCTCTATCTGGGCGCTTCGCATATGCCAGTTCTTGAGGGCTCGAACCCACAACCTCAGTCATCAAATGCATTCACTTTGATCTCAGTCATCCAAAGCGAGTACCTTGACTTCCTCCAAGTTCTACACGGTAGGACCCGCAGAACATTGACATTGGAGGACCTTACGGCACGAGAAGCCTGAAAATTTCAAACTAGTGCAACAGTTCAGCTAGGAATGAAGGAGTCAATCAATTGGGGAGGGGCCTTTATGGGTAATGGGTATACGGTTTTTGCTATATCTATGGTGATCAGCTGGAAATTGCCAGCTCTTTCAGCAAAGAAGCCGTGGCCAAATGTTTTTTTTTGATTTTTAAACTACCGTTCAGCTGTATTCATGACCAGCCGTAGAGGCTAAGTGACTTTTTTTGGTAGCCCAGCTAACACCGAGCAACTGTAGTCCGGTCTAGACAGCATCGGAGGAGCTATTAAAACCTTTAGCCAGCTAGCACAGCCGTGAGTAGACTATAGAGGAGCGTTGCAACCACGAAGTAGGGCAGTGATATTTCGGAGGAGAGCCTACTTGTACTAAGCTTGAGTCAGCTGCCTAGGATGGACGGGCTTTAGGTTTGAGGAGGTTCGGCTGTTGGCCGCTATGGGAGTTCGACATGGAGCCCCGACATTTGGGGTCAGACATGCCGGCTCCACCGCTGGGCATGCTTGGCGGATCGTGGCTTCGCCTGCATGATAGCTCCTTGTTTGTTTGCTGGCTCTCGTAAGGGAAAGTAAATGTTAATCAATTCAACAGCCTCATTTATATAGCAGCAGAAGAGCCTTAGCGGCTAGCAATCGGCTTGAAGTAAACGATGGAGATTTGCCTAGTGCAGGATTTGAACCTACGACCTGGATCGCGAACGTCCAGCGTCTTACGTCCTACATGCATCGCACGAAGCTCCTACTGGCTGGTCACAAGTTTTAGACGTCTCTGCCGCGCCGAGCTGGTTTGGTCCAGCGGTTAAGGTGCTCGATCCGACCAAGGTGTGGCTGGGGGGTCGTGGGCTCGAGCCCCCGAGGCATATGTGAAGCGCTTGAATAGAGATTAAGTTCTCTTGCGGCGCTATACAAATGAACCATATTATATTACATGAGACGCACTGTAGTAGTTGGCTTTGCAGGCTCGTGGGCGCTGGATAGCATTTCTCCACCGACTCCCGTAGGTGGAAGCTCAAGCTGGCCACCAACCCTGATGCAAGTCACCTGCTCTTTTCTCGACTGCAATAGATTTAATTCGCACGCGAGCGACGACGCAGTCGCCGTCTGTACTGATGGGCTCAGCCAGAGCTTCGAAAATGAACCTGGTATTTGTCGGACTACATTCCAATGTTAGTGCTGGCGATACCGGCTTGTGGCTGTCATCTGTCGCATCAGCGCATCATATTCCTAGAAAAGTGAGTCGGGAGGGCGTCGCTTGCATCAAGCTATGATCGCATTACGATAATCTTTGCTGCACACAAAGGCCAACGAGGCGCTTTAACCGAGATTTCGCACGAGGAGCTAGTTCGCAAGAAGTGACGAGCCTGATTGGTCGGCCTAAATGCACGTGCATCTCTGCTCTGACGCGAGACGCTCTAGCAGACACTGAATCTGCGGTCGGCTGCAGCACGTAGGGCGAGAAAGGGAGCTAAAATACCCTCAGCGTTTTACCGGCGTAGGCCTAATTCTCAATGTAATGTTGTCTATCTCTGTCTGTGACTGTATAAAGCCACACAGGCCAAGTGGGCGCTGCGAAGGACAGTTTTGTGTAGCTCCCTCAAAGCATGAGCGGCTAAGAAAAAGGGAGAATCATCGCTGAGTCGCTAGGGCAGTTGAAGGAGCAGCTTAGGGTGGCTAGAAAGGATGTGCCACAATCGGCACAAGGAGAGTAGATGTCACAGCATAATAATTATGGAAGTGTGTTCCACAGTCCAGGACCTGCAGAGTAAAACATTCTGTCGCAAAAGGTCTTTTAGCGTAAGAATGAAGCAGCTAATTTACTTTCAATGGATGACCTCAGGGTCCGAGGAGGCTGAAACTGGTGCAGTAGTAAAGACAGGTATGAAGGAGCCAAGCCACGGCAGGCCGTGAGGTCGGGGTAAGAATTTCGCTCTGCTTGCGTTAATTCAGCCGGAGCCATCACAGCTCCTTCAGCAAAGGAGATGCATGCTATGGCTAGCATTGCAGCCATATTTATCACCAGCTGCAAAGGCCTTACCGCTTTTTTCATTAGCCCAGCCAAAACAGAATTGCAATAGTCCAGCCTAGACAGAATCAGGGAGCTAGTTACATTGTTTTTTTTTTTAGCAAATAACCATGGTAGACGATCGTTATTCATAGGCAGGGATTGGTCGGGATCGCTAGCTGTGGAGGCTGTCTTCTTAATCAAGCTTTCAAAGTTTAAGTATCTACCAACTTAGCCGCTGGCCTCTGAGAAGATGTGTGCCGTCGCCAACGTCTGAGCCCATCCGCCGAGGCAATACCTCTTGTTGCACCAAGCTGAGCAGTTCGTAGGCTGTTTCTGCAGCTTCGCGGCTTCGATGCATCGGTGTTTTGTCCGTGGCCGTGGCCCCGCAGCCTCTTAGTTCATTCAATCGTAATGAACCCAATCCGAGTAGCCTTCTTCCTGCTTTAAAAGCTCGCTAGCTCGAAGCCACGCTTTCCTGTGAGCTTCTTCACGCTGCACCCGATACAGGGCGGCTACAGATGGTGCTGCTCGTTGTCCCGCCTCGTGCTCCCTACAGTTTTGTATCGCGTACTCGGGTAGTACTTGCAATGGACGTGGAATGGATGGAGCTTGTATGAATGCATGATTGTAATCCGTGCCTGCAGGTCCGCTGAACTCACGACTGAGACCAAGTTCCACCTAAGAGCTGTCAGTCAGAGTGCGTGAGCACACACAAGCGTGGGCCTCTCCTGTTAATAGTATCGCCAGCCGTTAATTGCCTGCTGAACTCTCGTTCACCTCGGTTGCTGCATACCTCAACTGCCGTGCATGCCGTGGCAAGCTATTGATACTCTTGCAGTGAGTTCTAATGCGCCTGGATAGCGATCAAGTTCTCATAGTGCTAAAAAACGGACAGTATAGTACTTGTTAACAGTCATTTTGCTTTCAAGCTTTAGAAATCATGAAGTGCTGCATACACACTGTCGTTGGTTTTCTGATAATCGTCGATACTATCTTGAATAGTGAAACTAGTGTGCAGTATTTGAACCCAACTCTCTATACATTGAAATGTCTCGCCAGATACCGTTGTCATGTAGCCAAGGATACTCACTGCCGAAACAGTTAGGGTGACCAGCTCTGTCCCAAGAGGTCTGTGGTTAGAATCCTGTTGGCGGTTGAACTTTCGCTTTCTATCGGCATTCGTTTCTACTTATGTCTGCAATACACGCGAAGCACACGGTGTAGGAAACCTGGAGGTTGCTACGTCCATGTCCGGTCACCAGGCTATACCGTCGGCGTAGTGCCTCTTCTTCTGCAAATTGAGGCGAGAAACCGATTTTATTTTAAAATCTTGAACAGCTAGCCGGAAGAGTCGAGCAGCACGCTCCTTCTGGCAAGGTTTCGGTAGGGGCCGATGCTTCCAGCCCGAGCGGCTTGTCGGTAGACTTGAGTCATGCTTAGATGACTAGCTAGTATGCCATTGGCGTGCGAGTTAGCTGAGCTCAGTTTGCTACGGCGGCATATTTGATCATCGTCATGACGTATTCGTTCTCGAAACTCGCGAAAGGAGACTGCATTCGCGAACTTAGCTAGCTGACTGGTCCTAGCCACCCCGTCAGTCGCAGGAGACACAGGTGCGTCAGCTAAGCTCTCTCCCTCTCTCTCTCTCTCTCTCTCTCTCTCTCGCTCTCGTAGTTCTGGTCACATCTTTCTTACTCTCTGTCTGTCTCTATCTCTGTCTCTTTCTGTCTCTCTCTCTCTCTCTCTCTCTCTCTCTCTCTCTCTCTCTCTCTCTCTCTCTCTCTCTCTCTCTCTCTCTCTCTCTGTCGGTCTGTTTGTCTGTCTGTCTGTCTCTGTCTTTCTCTGCCTTTCCCTGTCTCTGTCTCTCTCTGTCGGTCTCTCTGTCTGCCCGTCTCCGTCTGTCTCTGTCTCTCTCTCTCTCTGTGTCTCTTTGTCCGTCTCTTAATAATAATAATAACGTCTCTTCCTCTATCGGACGTACCGCACTAATGACAGTCAGAAAAAACTCTTATCAATGATTGGAGGGAGCGTACATTACGTGACTCAACAGCAATGTTGGTGCAATGTAGGCAGATGAGTCGCATGATCAGATTAGAGCCGCATTTATCTACAGCCGCCGTAAATAAATCCACGAGGCGGCTGTGACGCGGCCAGGACTTCGATCTGCTGACAAGGAATTCAAACATTGACTTGTTCCATTACTATCTAGCGACGACTGAAATATGAGTGTCGGCACCATTTTCTCGGAGAGGCTGCAAGCGGCCGCCGCTGTTGCAAATACCCTGCAGGCGAATGTGCAGGCGCAGGCGAATGTGCAGGCACAGGCGAATGCCTGGACGTCTCGAGCGCCGTGAGCTCCTTGCTATCGCCCTCCTGGAGTCCCGGAGTCCCCGGAGCGAAGACAGCGAGCGTCCAAGGGGGCAGAGCTGTCAACCGGCGCTGCTGCTGCTGCTGCTGCTGCTGTGTCTCCACGGTCGATTTCGCTTCGAGGAGGGCGAAAATCTGACGAACGCTTCCACTCGCCAAGATGGCCTGCTCAAATCACAGGAACAAGACGCGCCATTTTTGTCGCTCATTTCGCAATAAAGCGATAGCTCAAGGGTGACGGACAGTTGAATTTTGAAAAGAGTTTGGCGAAGGTTTAGCCGCGGTGCTATCTGCGGGCATGTCGAGCTCGGCTCCAACGCCCTTGGTCGCGTGTGTGCTAGAGACGTACATACTAGAAGGCGCCTTCATCTTTCTCGCTCGCAGTGGAGAAGAACTTGCCACCCATTCTGAAACCGCCTCCATGCATGGGATCGTACTTCCTTGCAAAAAATTCAAATTGCATCGAAAGAGATTGATTTCTCTCAGGATGCTACATCGAATGTATTATTCCAGGTTAGCGGTCTTCGACGCACTGAGGCTGTAAACCCACTCGGTCGAGCGGGTGGGCGACTGCTTCGCTATGGAGCTCTGCAGGCTTCAGGCTCGGTTCAGGCTCGGTGTGGCATCCGGGCAAATCCCGGGCAAATCCCGAGCAAAACGCGGTCAGTGGCTGTCGGGCATCCATTCCCTACCCGGGCATCTTCCCTGGGCACCACCCCCTTGCCTCCGTTGCACCGTGCCTCCTTTGCACCTTTCCTGGCGCCTTTCCCCTCCCTGGTAGGAGCAGCCGGTTCCTCTTAGCCTAATTTTCAGTCAGGTCTGACGATCCACTCCCCCCTCAGTTACAACGTACGCGGACCCGTCTATGGGTCGTCGCTCGTTGCCTTCCAACCGAGCCAGCCGTTTATAATAATAATAATAATAATAGTAATACGATTCATTTGTATGGCGCCCTAAGAGAACTGAATCTCCATTCTGAGGCTTCACGTACGACGACGGCTCGAGCCCACGACCTCGGCCAGACCTTAAACGGGGCGAGCACCTTAACCAGAGGACCAAACCAGCTCGCTATTTATCGGCAGCCGGCGAACACTCCTGTCCTGGCAGTCGTCGCAGCAACCAGTCACGCAAGCCCCCCCCCCCCGCCACTCCCCCGTCAGGACTCGCTGCTTTCGTGGAGAGGCGCCGAGCCAATAGTTCCATTTTCACTACGGCTGAGGGCGGGGCAGCAGGCGCACGCGCTCGTATCAGCAGCACGCGACGGCAGCGTTTGTATGCTTAACTTCCCTACAACTTGCCGCGAAGTTATCAGCCCCTGCTGCCACCCCAGGCGAGCATGCAGCCGGCGGCCGCTCACCGCTCGGAGTCCTCTCCACTACGCCCTCGAGGCCGGCCGTGAAGGCAGGCAGCAAACCACCAAGAGGGAGGTCGCTGCTGGGGGTGGGCGGGCGGCCTTACGAGGGATCGTGGGGTCGCCGAGTCACAGACCCTGCCGGCTCGAGGATAAAGCATTCCATTGGGCTAGCCGAGAGTGCGAGGCTGCCGGCGAAACACGCCAGCCGCCGCCGCCACTGACGCTGCTGCCGCCGACCTTCAGCGACCGCTACACTGCCGCCCGGTCGTCGCCTGGAAATTGATCGCTGCCGCCGCAGCGGCCTTCCGATGCATCCCGGCCGCCACGCTTGAGCAGCCGGGCGAGCCCGACTCGCGGGCGGCTAGACTCGTGATAGGACTAAGCGCCAAGAGAAGGACCGGAGCCAGCATGTATCGGCGACGCGCTGTCGTCCTGATGCTGATTATCGTAGGAGACGCGATCGCAGCAGAGAGCGTCGGTAAGCTGGGTGGCGCTGTCTAGCGAGGCCTCGAGCCGCTTCGCGTAGGGGCTGCCGAAGATGACCGGTTGGTTCGCGGCTTCGGGGCGCTGCAGCAGTCGCCTGCATTGCTGCGCCTACATCGGCATCGGCTATCGGGATTGCTCTCGCGACTGCGCGATCTCGCGGGCCGCTTCAGAATGCCGAACCGCGCTACAACCGCCTTAGCGACGCGCGAGTGAGTCTTTGGAGATTTATGTGCCGCGTGCCGTACACCGTTGAATGAGCATGAGACATAGAAGAATAAAGAAGGGAAGAGGGGAGAACTGAGAGATGAGAGAGGGGGAGGACGAAAGAGAGTGAGATAGAAGGGAGAGAGAGAGTGAGAGAGAGAGGGAGAGGGAGAGAGAGAGAGAGAGAGAGAGAGAGAGAGAGAGAGAGAGAGAGAGAGAGAGAGAGAGAGAGAGAGAGAGAGAGAGAGAGAGAGCAGAGAGACAGAGAGAGAGAGAGAGAGAGAGAGAGAGAGAGAGAGAGAGAGAGAGAGAGAGAGAGAGAGAGAGAGAGAGAGAGAGAGAGAGAGAAGAGAGAGAGAGAGAGAGAGAGAGAGAGAGAGAGAGAGAGAGAGAGAGAGAGAGAGAGAGAGAGAGACCAAGCGAAAGAGAGAGCCACACCTGTCTGAATCTCGCTAGATGGTAGGCGCGACCCCGTCGGCTTGCTAATATTGCCCCCACCTGCAAGCAGCTGTCAGGATGCGGGAGCGCTGAGATTCGAGCGCCGGGACGCATGTGCCGGGATTCGAGCGCGGCACACGCGATTGTTGGGATGCGAGGAGGATGGCGTGTTCTTGTTCACATTCTGCTCGTGCGAGGCTCAGCGAGCGCGCTCGAGAGCTCAGCTGCTGTATTATAGAGAGCTCAGCCCTCTGTATTCGCCTCGTCTCCTCGTCGCGATTGCTGCTCACAGTTCGGCTGCCGGATTGCGTATCGCTCGCTCTGACTTTCGACAAAAAACGTGTCGCCTGTCGAGCCGGAACTTGGCGTACGCGGCTAGCCACGGGCAACTCCGCCCTCACAGACGAATGCGCTCAAGAGCCCATAGGCGTGCGTCGGTGCCTCAGTACCCGCTCGCAATCCGGGGTCGGAAGTGGTTCATTCCTCGTTCGGCGCCCGACGGCTCAGACTTCGGACTTGTTTCGGCGCGATACGGCGCCGGTTTGGCTCTCGAGGTACGGCATCCGGCGCCGGTTCCCCAGGAGACAGCCGCACCTCTCGAACGAACCACGTGCCAGCTGAATGCTTCTCTCTCCGACATTCACCTAGACCGCTGCTTAGCACTGTAATGTTGCGAAAGTTAGCGGCCATTTCCGTCGTCTGTATGCGCTCATGCCTCAGCACTCCAGTTGCTAGAAATTCGGTTCACGCCACCTATCCGCTTGCCATTGGCTAATGCCTAATATCCTTGGCGAAAGCTGCGTAATCTACTCGCCGCGAAGCTCTGCTTCCGGTGGTTATAGGGAAAGTTGCACCTGGTGCCTGTCTCGGTTGGCTGGTTGGCTCGAAATTCCACTCGAAGCTGGACGTCGCAGCTGTCGCAAGGCAGGCAGCCCTCGTTTGCTGTCGCTGTGCTCTTATCGAGGAGCGAACCATCGCGGGCGGGTGCGGCTATTACACGCTTTTGCCACCCGTTTCGTAAACCTTCGGCGCCATTTAATACTGTCGACGCTTCGGATAAGCGGTCGCGAAAAACCCTTCGGCGAATGACATCAGCGGGACGCCGAATTGAGGCCGGACACCCAACGGAGGGGGGAAGTAGGTGAAGGCCGCTCAGAGCAAAAAGTAGTGCCAGAAAAGGCCATTCCGCGACGAATTTCATTGAGACTCGCACTTTGGAATGCACTTGCAGCACTGCAAGCAATGTCTATGAACACAGTACTTTAAAAATTGAACCTCATTAACACGACCCGGCATGCCACACCTTGCTATAGTTGGAAGCTGCGTATCTTAGTTGCGTCAACCGCAGATGGACCGCACGCTGGCTATGTCACTCACTTTTAGGTCACTTCATCTTTGGCTCCAGCCTATCTATCAGATCTACTGCCCCACCAGGCCAAGCATTGTACCACCCGTTTTTCGGAATCCAACAGTTTACCAATGCTTCGTACAAACCTCAAATCCTTTGGAGACCGTGCATTTAGTTTGAATGCTCCCCAAGCCTGGAACTCCCTCCCGACTTGCGTCACAGCATCTCCTGACTTTACCACATTTAAAAAGAACTTAAAAACACCTATTTAGGATAGCATTTACTGGGTCTCTTTGATTCGTCCTTCATGTGCTTATGCGTGCTGACACTGTGCATACTGTCGGCCACTAACCACACTTGCACGCTGACCCTGTGCATGTCACCCCTAACCATGTTATTCATGTTTTTTATCAAGCATGATATTACTCGCCATTCAATCGCGTTTCCCTTTGTAGCAAATCAAAGCGCCTAGAAAGAAATTGAATTATCCGAGGGCGCTTTATCAAGTGTGTTATTATTATTATTGTTATTGTGTGAGCAATTGCAAGTGGCATAATTGTGTAGGCGCAGTTTCACTTCCAACTGCCGCTTTTTGCTATGCAACGCAGCCATGCTTTGCATTTTGCCCAAGCGAACGTCGACAGGAAGATACATTTATATCTAATTCTTGAATGTTAATACATTTTTATCGAATTCCTGAAAGTTTATACATTTTTATCTAATTCCTGAATGTTTCGGCGACTCTTTTCCTCAACGACTTTCTTCCTCGCGATGGAAAGCGAAACTTTCTTTCTGCGACAGCCTTTGTCCTACTACCGTCTCGAGCTCGGCCGGTGCCCAACTGTCGCCGATTACTTCGGCGGCTCTTGCAACGTCCTACCAGAGCGCCCGGACAGGGAGCGTGCGGAGAAGGCACTTCCGCTCGGGCAGCTACGAAAGAAAAACGCATAACCGCATCCTGTCCGTCCCATTTCCTCTCTCTCTCGCGCGCGCTCGCCGATCGAGACCGATTAAAGGTTGGACTTCAACGAAAGCCTACAAGGCCACGTCGGGTACGAAAGAAGCGTTTGTTCAACAACCCATCCAGGGTCACCTTTATTATCGGCGCCGTTACTATTTTAGCGCCAATCTTGGCTCCGGAAGTTCCAACACCTCCCATTCACGCTCACCGAGTCAATGGGGATTTTTCCGAGAATCTCTCTCGCACTGGAAAGCGGACCTGGTACTTAGCGCAGGGGGACTGTTGCTCGCTCTTCACGACCCAGGTCGTGAGTTCGAGCCCTGAGCCTTGCAGCTGTGGCCGATCCTTTATTGTTCACTGCAAGAGGTGACGATAGCCGCCATGGCCCTTATGCCGCTATACAAAATGAGGCTGTTAAATCAACGTCTTAAATTTTATTTTACCGCACACAGGCTACCGGTACTACGCATTCAGGCTCGCCGGAAGACGTTCCCAATTAATGGTCTTAAGCTGGCTTCATATATAATAATAACAACAATGATAACGCATTTGTAAAACACCCTCAGAGAACTTTGTTTTTTTCTATCCACTGGTATCCTATGGTGGGGGAGGGCTGTGTGGTGGAAGAATCGATATCCCGTCGGTAGGCACCGAATATGGGAATACAAGTTTCTTTTTAAATGTAAAGCGTCTAGAAAGAGATTGAGTTCTCCGAGGGGCTTTATCAAGTGCATTATTACTACTATTATTATTATTTTTGCTCATAAGTTGAGCTAACTTTGTACCAGATATGTGGGGCACTCGCTGGCTGTGTCCGCCGCAGAGCTCGATTGGAATATGTCGAGGCCCCTACCCTCCGAGCTGCTTTCGGGCTTTTTCCAGATGACAGTCGGCGATTAGGAGAGGGCGGGGCAAGAATTATCCGTCGCTTACAGAAGGTCGCTCTGTCAGTGGTTTTCCGTATACATCCAGAGCGGGGTCGCAGCTGCTCAGCCACTCTCACCGATATTGCAATGCGGTCACTTGTGCATGGGTGCATTTCGCACCGACAGAGTGAGAGAGAGAGAGAGAGAGAGAGAGAGAGAGAGAGAGAGAGAGAGAGAGAGAGAGAGAGAGAGAGAGTAATGCAAACTGCCAGTAGAGACCGAGAGACGAGAGAGTGAGACAGATCCAGAGAGCGGCTTCCCGGCTTCTTTCTTAATTTCCCCAGTAAGCTTTCTGCTCGAACCGGACTAATTATGCAGACCTTTAAAGAGATGGCGGCATTCGGATTGCACATTTTCGAATGCTGCGAGCATTGTTTTTTGGAGACGCTTCGCCTGCGATGCGGGCAGACATTAAAGGTGCTGCCAGGTGCCCCTTCACCTGCCCGATCACTTTCCTTCCCCTTGACGCTGCGCTCATTTCTTCACATGAGCGCAGTATTTTATTATTTTGGCAGCGTTTTCTTGCCTTTTCTCCCAGTCGCCCAAGTCGCGAATTGCGCCTGACTATTGCAGCTGCCGACGATGTAAGCACCAAGGCGCCGCCAGCGAAGACGGTGGCCTTCCCGCGGCGGCAAGACGAGCTCGCTCGGGCCGGCGGCGCCTCACGCGGCGGCGGCGGCGGCGCCTCACGCGGCGGCGGCGGCGCCTCACGAAACGGCGGCGGCAGCGGCACGCGGCGTCTCGCTGCAGGGGACAAGTCAGACGCGCTCGCCAGCTCGCCGTGTCTGGCCGAACGGGAGCGGCTGCTGCGTCAGATGCAGGAAGCCGCCGCCGCAGCCCGCCGCAAGCCGGCAGCGTCGGCGTCGTCCGCCGCAGCCGGGAGCTCGCCGCCCAGCAAGACTCAGGTGGTTCCCGAGTGCAAGGCCGACGGCTCGTACCAGGAGGTGCAGTGCCACGCAGGGACTAGGTACTGCTGGTGCGTGAACACCGACGACGGCAAGCCAATAGCCAAGAGCTCGGTGCTTAACGCCAGACCCGTGTGCGGTAAGTGCACGGGAACAGCTCGCTCGACGAGCGGCTAGCCGAGGAAGATTTCGCGTGCCCTCTGGAGTGTTGCTTATTTCGCCCCAGCTCGTCGGCGAGGAGGGTTCGATTCCAGTTAGCAGCCGTTTATTGCTTGGTGGTTTATTGCTTTATTGCTGCGAATGGCACTGTCCGCTCGCTGGCAAGGCATCGACGTGTTGCGGCTCGCTCGTTCGGCGACGGCAGGCGTCGCGGCAGCCAGCGGCGAGCTCTTTCTTAGTTTTGCCGTGCTGTAGGCGGGGGACGGCCTCCGGGGACGGCCAGCTCACGAGTAACTGCAGCTAGCAAGCGTTTGCAGGCCGACTCCTCTCAGCGCATCTTGCGTGTTCGAGGTTAGCGCTTAGTGCAATGCACCCCTGGTCTTCTTCTCCTTCTTTTTCTTCTCCTTCTCCTTCTACTTTCACCGAAAACTGTCATTCCATGCTCGCTCGCCCAGTACCTCAGATTATCGCGACCAGCTGCGACAGCGGTCGCAGCTGGTCGTGCTCGTCGCTACTCGTGCATTCGCTTCTCGCTGGCATCGGGGGGGGGGGCTGTGTGTGGAGGTGGCAGGGCTAATCATAATAATAATAGCTTCAATAATGCACTTGATAAAGCGCCCTCAGAGAACTTAATCTCTTTCTAGGCGCTTTACATTTGCTGCAAAGGGAAATGCAATTGAATGGTAAGTAAAATCATGCTTGAAAAACAAGCAAAATGAATAATATGGTTAGGGGTGACATGCACAGGGGGTCAGCATGCAAATGTGGTTAGTGGCAGCATGCACAGTGTCAGCACATGATAGCATAAGCACATGATTTCTCATTATGACAGCTTAAGCACATGATATTTCTCATTATGACAGCATAAGCACGTGATTTCTCATTTCTCACGTCATCATTTCTCCCGGCGATTTGGGCAGCGCCTCCCACTCCAGTCTCAAATCTCGCGCCTCGTGCGTAGCGACCAGTTAAATTTGAGGGGGCGCCAAGTAGTAGACGCGAGCCATTGTGATGCTAAAAGCAGAGCTTGGGCCTCACACTTTTCATGCAGTCAGACTTTGACGGACTTTCGCTGGACGATTTTCGCCTGAGCAAAGCGACCGGCGGGCAGAGCTGCTTCGCGGCGACGCTTGCCGTACGATTGCACGCCGCCGCGGGCAAGGTTACGGTGCTCAGTCCAGGGTTAAAAGACCGTGACAAATAACTTTCGCAGGGGCCGCTTCTATCAGCGAAGCCTCGGTGCAGTATGGTAGGACTGGACCGCGCCGGGGCTTTAAATAGGAAATGCAAATATATCTCGAAGGGCAGCCGGAGTTGAAGCAAGTTAAGAGTTGAGATGACCCACTGAGACAGTCGGCCAATGAGACCTCCACTCATACAGACCCTGTAGCAAACTGCAGCGTTGGCTTTTTGCCAGCATAGTGAGGTGACCTCTATCGTGGAGTAAAGTGAGCACTAATGAATCCGAAGTCTTCGAAGGTAAGCAGGCATCAAGGCAAACATTTCGCAAATGCGTACAATCTTTCCTAAATCATTTACTCGACAGTAATCGAGCAGCACGCAGACTGGGTGTTTGCCTCGAAGTTTTCAGTTGTCGTATCTCCTGCATAAAGTCTCATTCCCGATACTGCTCGAGATGTGACGAAAAGAGTTAATTTACTTGACTGGCTCAGTCTCGAGCTAATTAGAGGAGGCTTTGCAATGTCGGTGGTGGAGACGAGAGGCTGCAGGCAAACTGCGACATCTTATTTCGTGACTTTCTCGTTGCTAGTGAAGCTCAACAATGATCCGCTGTTTGTTAAGCCGAAGGCGAAAGCATATCGGTCGAACCTTTCTATGCCGAGCCGGGAAGACGGGGGGGGGGGTAGTAAACTCAAGGTAACGTCAGCGGTACGGATCAGCTGATTTTTCAACAGCTTCATTTCAATAGCTGCAGACGAGCGTTAGCTGCCGTCCCTCTCCAGGCTGCTGGTGACTGTAGAGAATCGCCCGCTGCCGGCAGAGTGAAGTTGGCTGCTCCCACTGCCTGCAATTATAAACTTCGTGGATCGTAAAGCTAAGACACTTGGCCAATCGATCCTCATCTTTTACGGCAGGGGTAATTCAACAACCTTCTTTTACGCGGCGTGTGCACCCGCAGAGAAGATTTATCGCCCGATTGCAGCGCCGCGAAATGAAAGCCAACCGGCGACAGATTTCGAACGCCTAGCTAGTAATGCCCGAGTCTCGTACGAAGTAGCCTCAATAGTTCAGTCATCCGGCGAACGGGATATGGCAAGAACTTCTCTTTGAGTTGTCGCACTTGTCGACCTCAATTTGCCGAAAGCTCAGTCGGCTCTGCTGGCTCTTTCTTTGTGAAATCTCGGTCTCAAAGTAATACTGTGGAGTCTGCGCTTGTCGCTGGGCAGCGGATGCGGACAAAGTTCGACGCACAGTAGACTTGAAACGAAACACTAGGTTCTCGCAAAGAAAGCTTCGAGTGGCCAACTTGTGTGCGCTGGCGCTCGCGTGCGCCTGTCGACGAGTCTAGCCGCCGGCACTTACCAGACGCGTGCGAAGAGGCCTTTTTCTCGCCGGCAGCCGGTGCCCGATCGCCGGCGAGGCCGGCGGCTAGCGAGCTTCGAGCGAGAGGAAGCTCGCCGATTGGCTGCGGGATTTTTGGCAGCAGCTGCCGGAGGCTGGCTCTTTCGGCGACCGCCGAGGCGTCCTTGGCAGGAGCGCTGCAGCGCCTGGCTGTGCCAGCCGCTGTGTCTTCAATAGTGCTCGGAACTCGGACTGAGCTGGCGGCATTTGGCTCGATAAACAGCGGTCCAGCGAGATGCCCTTATTACATTTCAAAGGTACCCCGTTCGAAGGCGCTGGCTGCCGCCACCGGCTTAGCTGCTATTCGATTCCGGTAATGGGTAGCATCTGTGAGAATGTTCCTTCCTAGCTGAGGCGCTGCCCCAACGAATCGGGTAGGCGGCCGGATACGCCGAAGCTATGCGCCGGCCGGCCGGCCGGCCGGCGTATCCAACTGCGAATTCTAGGCGACGATCGACAAGTGAAACAGAGATTCCACCGCCAGCCAACGGAGGAAGCCAACCTCGGAGATGGCCGCACGCTTGTGCGGCAGCTGTGCGTGCGCACGAGCGCTCGTGCTTTCGCGCCTGCGTGAGCTCTGACGGATCGATGGGCCTTCTTTCCGAGATCTTGGGCGCGATCACGAACGCAGTAGTCGCTTTACGGTAGTTTCGACTGAGCAGCTACCGGCTGGCGCGTGCTTTGAATCTGTCGCCTACCCAAGGAGCGTCTCGGCGTGATTCTCTCGAATCCAGCAGCAAGCGAGCAGCAGCATGCGAGCAGCAGCATGCTAGCAGCAGCATGCGAGCAGCAGCAGGGCACTGGTAGCTTTAGATTGGCCTGCCGTTCAGCCGCCTCCAGTGAGCTCGGCGTCTCGGCCTGCGACGCCGGCGCTTCGGCACCGCCTGCTGTGCTGTGTCGCCCAGAGCAGTGCATCACTGTCACTTGGCTGCCTGTCCTCTTTGAGGACTGAAGGATTCATTCGCTTGAGATTCGTGCTCTTCCACCGCCATTGTGCATCCTCGGGCTGCTCTATATTGTCTACCGTGGAGCGACAGGGCGGCGACGGCTCGTTCTGGACCGAGTTTGAAGCTGCGAAAATTCTCGAGTCTTGCTCCTTACTGTGGATAGGGCCAGGTGGCCTTAGCCTAGTCGTATTAATGGCAAATGATTCCTGATCCACTCAGATCCGATCCACTGCTCCTCAGATCCGCCGGGAGATCGTATCGCCGGGCCAGTAGCGAGTTTCTTTACGGCTAACCGCGGTAATCGTGAGACGCTAAAGAAATTGCTGTAGCAGTTGGAGACTGGTGGATGCATACGGGCGACGCATGGCCTACCTCTTGGGCAGCTTCTGGTGCATGAAGCTTCCTAGCTCGCTGTAGCAGTGTCTCTTTCACTAAACGGCCACTGAATCTCTGTAATTACAATCTGGCCTGGGAAGCTCGAAACCGAGAGGACAACTGTCATTGACCAGCTGTTAAAATAGAAAAGGCATGCCAGGACGCCGAACCATTTCACTTTTGCTTAGGCTTTCTTTGCGTGATTTATTGTCTCGCCCTGACTTTCTCTCTCCTCTCTCTCTCTCTCTCTCTCTCTCTCTCTCTCTCTCTCTCTCTCTCTCTCCCACTCTCTACATTACAACCTCTCGCTTGCCCCCTCTCTCTCTCTCTCTCTCTCTCTCTCTCTCTCTCTCTCTCTCTCTCTTTCTCACTCTCTCATAGTCACTCCCTATCAATCACTCCCTATCAATTATTCGCTATCGTACTATCTCTTGCTTGTTCTCTCACTCTCTATTTCACGACCTCTCTCTTTCACTGACTCTTACTCTTTCACTCTCTTTCTCACTCACCCTCTCTTTCTCTCTCCCAGTCTCTCCCTATCTCTCTCTCTCTCTCCGTGTTTCTCTCTTATTCTATTCTCTTCTGTAATTCTCTCTCACTTACTCAGTCTCCCTCCCACTCTCTCTCTCTCTCTCCCTCTCTCTCTCTCTCTCTCTCTCTCTCTCTCTCTCTCTCTCTCCCCCTCTCTCTCTCTCTCTCTCTCTCTCTCTCTCTCTCTCTCTCTCTCTCTCTCTCTCTACTTCTCTCTCTCTCTCTCTCTCTCTCTCTCTCTCTCTCTCTCTCTCTCTCTCTCTCTCTCTCTCTCTCTCTCTCTCTCTCTCTCTCTCTCTCTCTCTCTCTCTCTCTCTCTCTACTTCTCTCATGTGGTATTTGTTAACCACTCAACCAACGGTTACCCCACCTTTGTGCCTCCATTACTGAGCCTCTACTACGGTGGCATCTTTGTCACGTCGCTTACACCCGCAGAAGCTCAGGTTTAGCCGAGTAACGGCTCTGATGACAGCCGAATGCGAATCTGAGCCCGAGGCAGGTTTGTGCTACTCTAGCTCTAGTATATGGACACAGTGTTCCCTGCCGAGGCCTGTCAATAAAGCTAGCAATGCCGTCGAAATCGCACGGCATTGCTTCACCAACCTGTCGCCCTGACTGTCAGGCATCGGCCATGCAACTACGCTAATCTATAGGTGAATCTCTCAGGAGAGTTTTAAAGAGCAGCTGATATTTTGGGCCGTTTAATGGAAGATGCCGGCTGCCTGAGCGTTTCCCCCCCCCCAGACATGCGCTGCCACTGTAAACCTTCCGGCTTGCCTGTTCTCCCAGGCAAGCCTGTAAGCACCGGTGGGGTGTGGCCGATGGCTAGCTGCATGCTTTGAAGGGCGAATGCATGTGTGTGCATGCGTAAGCGTCTGGAGGGTGGCAATTAAATTTTCGTAGCCACGTTAGCCAAACAGATGCTATCGATGTTAAAAGCCCCGACCTTGCTCTTAAGCCACGGCGATCATGTACATGAAGCTGTCAGCTTCATGTCTTCCGACAGCTGATGAGGCAGTCGAAGATATCGGCCAGTTGCTAGCACTTGACAATGGCAGGCTTCTAGCGCCTGATGCTAAGCATTGCCTGGCTCCTGGCCCCTCAGATGGATGGCTTGTACCGATGCCTCTTTGCAGCAGCTGTCGCTAGAGACAGCTGCTGCATTAAGCACTTAATTTTACGGCCGTGAAGGTTACGCAGCTGCAGCAGTTCAGTTCCCAAAGCAAACAGACCACCGACGGCAAAGAAAGGTGAGTGGTGGCGCTTAACCAGAGGGCAGCAACCAGAGGGCAGCAGCCAGAGGGCAGCTCCTAGAGAAAGATACTCCTGAAGGAGCACACCAGAGCTGACCAACGGAAACTGATAGAGGGTCTGTGGACAAAAATCCTTAAAAGAAATTTTTACTGCATTCTTTTGTTGCATAAGAGGGTTCGCTTTTAGTGATAAGGTGTTCACTCTTAACAACCCGGGTCGTTGGTTCGAGTCCGGCAGTGGGCGATCCTTGATTATCCACTGCAAGCGATAGTGATAGCCGTGGAGGGTCTTCTGCCAGTCTACAAATGAGGCTGATTAAATTAAATTAAAAATTAAGTCAGCTAGCATTAATTTATTTATTACATTCTTTGGCTTATTCTATCTGATTTGTTTTATTCTGTCATTTGGTTCTTCCTTAGCAGTTTCTGCTCTAATGCTCGGTACAGCCGGTAGAGTCATAGGCCGGCTCTAAGGCGCTAGATTTTTAGAGAATCTTTTCTTACCTGCTACGAATGAGTGAAAGCTGTTAAGGCTCTCCTGGTGCTACAAATTCTGAGGATGTTAAATGGGCTTGCTTAAAATTGACCACTATTTGCATGGGCAAGTGGCAGGCATCCTACAAAGCAAAGTAAAAGCTGTTGCCACCAATCGTGGTTGCAAGTTAAGGTACATTCCACGTGCTCAATGCATTATCGACAAGTTTAATTTATTTGATCTCAAGGCCACAAAGAATTAGAGCAGTAATAAACCAGAAGTTCGGATGCTGAATTAAACGACGTCTCTTTCTGACCGGTCGTGTGTTTAATGTCTGTCTCTGGAATGGAGAGTCTCACGGTCAAGGTCTCGGCTACATTCCATTCCTGCGTAAGGGCAGCTCATCGTAGTTGTAAAGCACATAGAAAGAAATTGAGTTCTCCGAGGGCGCTTTATCAAATGTCTAATAATAACTATTATTATTACCTGCAGCGCCACAGCTACAGCTTCCTCCCGCTGATCGGCATAGGCTAGGCTGTATGACGTCCTACCAAATAGAAGGCCATTGCTGTGCAGTTGCTGAAAGCATCGCTTTCGGCGACGATTTGCATTCAGCTGCCTCCATTGGCCTTCGTGGAATCGAGATCTAAATCGCACGAAGGTAAACATGACAGCAAGTAGGGTTCGATGTTAGACTTTGGCTAATCTTCGGACTTGGGCTGGGGGAGGCTTCCAGTGAGCAGCTTCTCAGGCCAGGTCTTCAACGGTCAAGTCTCTATCTGGAGGAGCAGGATCGCAATCGTGCCAATTAAACTCGTAGCCGGACTGGCTGTAAGTAGAAGAGAATGGTATGGCTGCTCCTGCCATGTTACCCCGGGATCGCACCTTTATCGAGCCTAGGCGTGTGGCTGTTTCAATCCAATCAACGCCATCGGTAGCAACCTATGGGCATACATACGCGTGGAAGAAGATTTACCTGCAGTCTCGGCAGCCGGTGCTGGATGGCCAATTCACCTAGACGGTTATCATTGACATCTGAGCAGATTCTGCAATGTTTTGCTCACAGGCTTGGGTTCCTGCTGATCTCCACGAGGGTAGCGATCTTTATGAGACACTTGCTGTAGTATGCTCATACTCCACTAGCTGTAATTAGTCTTCATGGAACCTTTGCGTAAGAACCCCAGATTTGCCACGAGATGAGATCCGGCCAGCAGGTTAGACCCGGCCAGCAGGTGAGATCCGGCCACCAGGTAAGATCCGGCCACCAGGTAAGATCCGGCCACCAGGTGAGACCCGGCCACCAGGTGAGATCCGGCCAGCAGGTGAGATCCGGCCAGCAGGTGAGATCCGGCCAGCAGGTGAGATCCGGCCACCACGTGAGATCTGGCCACCAGGTGAGATCCGGCCACCTGGAAGGATGCCTTTGGTTAGTCCCCCGACAGAGCAAGTTGAATGTGCCTCCAGATGCAATACTTGCACCTCTTGAAAGGGCCAGAACAGCTCGAGATCGACCTCGTTGACCTGCGAAGCTCTTGAAGTGATTTTTGCCGTATTTGCTACTCAAGGGAGCTGCAACAGCCAAAAATAATGATGATAATGATGATAAAAATAATAATAGTAATGTGTTTGTATAAAGCCCCGAGAGAACTCTCTATATGAGCCATTTACAACTCCTGCTGCTGCTTCTGCTCTCAGTCTTGCTGACTGAGCAGCCATGGTGGTCAACCAATGGAATCCGAGCACCTGCCCAGGTTATTACATGAGCCGACCAGCACCAATTAGGACAACATGACGGCTGCGCACCTGTTTCGTCGTGCCATTGCTGATCAAAAACTGATGCACGGATCTGGACCACTATCTTTTTTTATCATTCACCTTTAAAGTACACGGTTCTCCACCAGACTGAAGCTTAACAATTTTGATGTGCAACCGCCCTGCTGGCTGGTAGCTGCCGATCGTGAATCGTTTATTTGCCGTGTCACCTAGTCAAAGCGGCTTGCCTCTGAGAAATTTGCAGTGCTGTAAAAAAAAAACTGGCATCTAGCTTTGTCGGGTTGCTGACGTAAGTAAAAGTAAACGTAAAGCAATGACCGGATGATTCAACCGGCGCTTTTGCTTTGCTGCAGAAGGGCCTTAATGGCCGCCTCCCAGCTTGCTTCTGGACTACGACCCGAGACCTGGGTCGTGACAAGCTTGGGCTAAGTCTTTGCCAATAGTCCAGAGCCGAAATTTGTTCATCGTCTTGTTTTGCTACTACATTTGTAGTCACAAGTTCAAATGTCCAATGCTATTCACGACCTTGCACCAGCTATACTTATATGCTGCCGCCCTCCACCTGCTTGCTCCGAGCACCTGCCAACGAGACTTACCGTGCCACCAAGTCTTACGTCCATCTCTTCACTTCGTTGATGGCAACTGCAGTGGGTCAAGGCAGGAGTCTAGCAGTAACCTGCGAGCCAATGCAGTGCACCGATGCCTACTTAGTTGTGGCAGCAATCGATAGCTCAGTTGGCATGGTTGCAGCTTCGGGCTGTTAGATAGCCTCTTCTGACCGCGCCGGGCTTAATAGCCGACGGAAGGAGCGTTCAAAACCTCAGCTCTTGTCAATGCACCTGGATTGGACTTTCGAGGCTGTTCCGATGCAGTACTTTGGCTATGAGATGTTTCGCAGTCGAGGGCCTGCCCTCTATTAGTCGGTACCAGCTGCTAACTATTCCGGCTCGGGCTGAAAGTGTTTCCATTCCTGCTGCTTCTGCTGCTGCTTCTTTTTTGCGTCTTTGAATAGAAGTGGCCCGTGGCTCGTTATCATCTGTGTTGCTTTGTTAGCGTGATGCACACACAAGCGACTACTCTTGTTTTTTCTTAGGGAGGAGCAGATCAGAAGATAGGCCAGCTGAGGGTGAGTGTCTTTCACTTAGCTCAGCTCGAATTCTACACTATGCTGAGCTGCGACTTTTGATTCCGTGCAGGTCTGCAGACACTCTAATAACTGCCGTTTGTGGATGCAAGATCCTGTGTACGCATACTTTGTCCTGTTACACCACAGCTCTGAGCTTTAGCTCGGCGCTTTTCCTGCTGGCACACTTGCTTCTGGCCACACACACACACACACAGGCGCGCACGCACACACACAGGCACACACACAGACACGCACACAGACACATACACACAGACACACACACACACACACACACACACACACAGACTCGCGCGCGCACACACACACACACACACACACCCACACACACACACCGAACGTATCGTCTTACTTAATCGTGGTCGGTTCGCATCGTATTGCACCTCATCCACAATCATCCTCCAGATTCAGACGGCTGCGAAGGATGCCAAGTGCCTTGCCGAGACGGAGAGACTCGAAGACAAATATCTAAAACCAACCCCTAAAAGCTCGACGTCGACGGCAGTCGCAGCCGCTGCACCAGACTCCCTATTGTTTTCTCCCTTCCCCAGACATCCGACCAACCGGCACCACACATCATTGGCGCCTGTGCCCTGCCGATTCTAGTGGCTGCCCTCGACTTTACTTGATTGGCTCAGCCGTGCTGCATTTCCTGAGTACGCCCATGGTTTGGCGCATGGCGCAAAGTAGCATGCCAGCCCAGCTTGCGTGGTCGCGAGTGTGCCCAGCCGAGCACATGTACACACACGGATGAGCAGCCACTCTCAGTGTCCTAGCTGAAGGCACCGGCGCATGCAAGCGGAGGCAACACGACCGCCCCGAGCAAAGTGTGGCATAGCAGCAGCAGCAGCAGCAGCAGCAGTAGCAGCAGCTGCATGCTGCAGCTGCCTGTCATGCCATGCTGGTCGAATGTAGAGACATCGGCTCGGCAAGCCTTCCAGCTATTATTTCACCCGAATTACGGGACCCAGTCGAGTAAGTGCCGGTTAATGCTAGGTAAACAGGAGTGCTGGCGCTGTTATCTGCAGAATGCACCGATCAGCAGAGAAAGGAGTTCAACGCCAACCTGGTCAGACTGTTTGTGGAAGAGTATGCACGGCTGTCAGAGGAAACCAAGAGGCATCTAGGTACGGCAGTCTGAGCTCAGCCTTGCAGCGAGTGGCAGCAGCAATAGCAGCAGTGGCAGCGGCAACGGCGGCAGTAGCAGCAGCAGCAGCAACAGCAGCTGCAGTGGCTGGCCACTCTTAGCTGTGCCACTGCCACGTGCAAGAGCAGAGCTCATCGCGAGGTCAGCACAAGGTCGTACCAAAATCGAGCTAGTGGAGCTAGCTATTTGCTGCTCGCCCTGTCTTACTCACCCGAGCAGCTGTAGGGCTCCCAGCTAGCACACTACCCTGTTGCCTCCTTATCAGCAGATCGAATAAAGGTCCAAGATGTTATCAAGATATTGTAGAGTCGGTTATTGTGTCTTTTTTGATAACGATTTGCTGACGCCTCCTTTTCAACAGAGCAGATACCATACTGTTGGGAGCCTCTTGGACCGCCTGCTAAGACAGCCTACTAAGTAGCAGATAAGTACAAAGTGTCACTCTCGTTTCCTAGGTGATCAGTAGGCAACGTACACACGATCTGGGTGTTAGTATTTGAGGCTGAAAAAGTCTCAGCAGTGGGCAGCATCTCATTTAAATTAATATGTTTATCTATAAACTGCTCTTTAAAATTACCAATTAAATTTATCCTTGTTTGTGCATGCTCACTTGCAAATGAGTTTGCATGAGAGCACATGCGCTTGCCAGCGTGTGTGCATACTTGTGTGCGTAAATGTATGAGTATGTGCGCGTGAGAGCAGCCACACGTTTGGTTGCTTGTGCGTTCGTTCGTGCATGCATGTGCTTGCAGATGCACACATATGCATAGCACGACCAACACTGTGAATGCCAGAAGTAGATTTCCTGACTTCTCATTCAGCCTGAAAGTAATGGACAGAGTGCCAAACACAATCAGCCCACTGCGTACGCTCGCTATGCTTTGCTCAGCAGTACCACCAGCAAGCCTCTTTCAAGGAACGCTAGAGATGCCAGATGAATTCACCTAGTAAATGCAGTTGACGATCGGCGAGATTACATCGTCTTCACTCTGCCAGCTGGCCGGACCTCTGCAGTAACTCAGGTTTAGTACAGTTAAGACAACCTTCTCTCTCTCTCTCTCTCTCTCTCTCTCTCTCTCACTGTTTTTCTGCGGATGAGTAGGACGTTGGCTCCTGAAGTCCTGATTCGCTAGGCAGGTGCCAGTAATGTGCTCTGGGCACTTATATTTCCATAGTGATTCTGCTTTACAATTAAACACAAAGTTAGATGCGACTACGATGGATGTCGTTGTCGCTGCAAGGCATAGGGAGATTTTAGAATGCCGTGACATGGTGTCGGCACCTCGGTTTCAGGCCCCCCGAGAGTCTCAAATCTCTGAGGCTCGGTCGGGTACATGCGAAGATTTAACCTTGAATGAAATGGATTTTTACTCGGATGCCTTTGATCTTAGGAATTACAAAATTGCTTATCCAATAGTGACAAAGCGATCATGGTTGGAAGTCATCCAAACCCTATTGCAGACGAGCTGCCATTCGTGTTAGCAGCAACAGGTTTTTGAGGAGCAAAGCATTCAGGGGCTATCGTATTTGTTGCGATCTGACGTTCTTATTCGGTTGGGATCAATGTTTGCTTCATTCAGTACTGAATGACTGCATTCTTAAAACGTTGCTCATTTTTGTAGTGCAGTGGTTTTCAACCTTCCTAATGCCACGAGCCTTTAATACAGTTCATCATGTTGTGGCGAACCCTAACTATAAAATTATTATGTGCAAAATGTGGAAATACGTGTTTTCCGATGGTCTTAGGTGACCCATGGGAAAGGATCGTTCGACCCCTAAAGAGGTCGCGACCCATAGGTTGAGAACCACCGTTCTAGTGGCTTAAATTTTTGAACAGTTTTTGATACACAACCGCTTCCTGTGTAAGGGTATGAAGGTCGTAAGGGTTCAGGTCAGAAATAGGGATCAGGAGACAAGCCCAATACAGAACTCGCTTGGTCAGTAGCTGTATGCTTCAAATGCTATGGAAGCTACTATGCATAAAGCTCTAGCCAAAGTAAACATGCTAGTCTCTTTTTCTGGTCATGCATGTAGCAAAAAAAGTATGATCATGTGATCTTCTACCCATAATAAATTGAAAAATGCCGGGTTTTTTGATAGCTTATTTGCTAGAACGTAATATATTTGTTCATTCGACTTATGTTTCACTTCGACTATTTACTCACCTTTCCGCTGGGCCACGAGCCAGCAGTATGTATTTTTCGAACTCAACTTTTCAACTGTTTGTGAACAAATGACTCGTCATGTTTGATGCTGCGATTAAAATTGACAGCGAGCATGGTTGTGTCATTGTGTCATGCCATTCCAGAGTCATCTCATGAGAGCAGCACAGGTGACGTGGCACCGGATGCTCAAGATCAGATTGTGCTCGATTGGAAGTTCGATGAACTCGACAAAAACAAGGACAGAGAACTTCAGCAGGCTGAAATACGTAACCTGAAGAAAATCGTAAGAAACAACGTCCGGCCGAAGGTAAGCCGACACTTATGCTCAAAGGAGTTGATCGAATAGGCTTGGACATCCGGAGCCTCAGGTGTGACATTGAGATACTACCCATAGACACGCGAATGCAGGCTCTTCAATGCATTCACACCATTCTCTTGTTTCCCTCAATCATCTAGCTGATAGGGATGTTTAGTGAAGAATGTGCCATGAGCTGGACGTGCTAGATGCCGGTCGAATGTCATTTGGACAGTACCGCGAATACGACGAGAAAATGATGAAAAAGGCGATTCGGCCGGCATCTAGCAATGCTCGTGTTGGCACTCTCGTCGTATTCGCGGTACTGTCCGAATGACATTTGGCAATTAAAAAAAGGCACATCGCACCACTTTGCATAGTCTGCAGAAGCAACGTGAATTCAGACTGCTGTGTCATTTTAGGAGTGTGCAAAGGACTTCACCGACAGGTGCGACAAGGACCTGAACACAGAAATCTCACGTAGTGAATGGTCTCTTTGTCTGGGCAAGGGGTTGGAGCGTAAGTCGGTTACTTCTATGCACTACTCTGTTAGTCGGCTCCCGGACGTGTGGCATACATCTGTCGATTGGCGCTCGTGTGTTGCTGACTGAGTCCTGTCCAGGCCTACACAATGCGTTCGAGTGATGTGACAAGTGTACTTGCTACTTAGCGATGCATATAAATCAAACGACACGTGCCTTGTTCTTTTAGATTCAGGCCAGGTGGCCTGCACTGCCTACTGGTCACTTCCTCGTTCCAACCTGCCATCACTCGCATAGGCTGCTTGCATTGCCTGTGCACCATCCTCAAGAACCACATCCCCATTTCATTCCGTCCATTCTGGAGCTGTGTGCTCTCACTTGCAGATGCTTGATGGTAGAAGTCGGTAGGCTTTTTCTTGCTTCAAGGCTCGTAGTGAGCCCACTCATTTTACAAAACCGAGCACGTTACTGTCTAGCGATTCTGTTTAGCCATCACAGGCTGATTTGGCTGTATAGAGTACTGCCCCGACATCTTATAGTGGGATACTCAGAAGGGAAATACAGCAGAACTAATTTAATAGTCGTAGTGCTGATGGGTATTTGAAGTCTTTACATAACAAATGTGCAAATTCTTCCATGGGGCCTAGCCAGTGAGGCTGAACCTCCGAACTGGGATTGTAAAGCCTTTACCTTGCTCTGGCTAGCTAATCATAGCGGGCGAACCTTCAAAGGGGAGTGGCAGCTTGCTCAATAGGGCTGTAGTCTGGCTGCCCTTTCGCTACTCCGCTGCATGTCTGTCACTTTCAAAATAATAATAATGCTATTATTATTAATTGCGATACTGGCTAGCCATCTGGGCCTCCAGCTTAGTTGATCGCACTCTTCTTCAGAACAACTGTACGTTCTACTCTTTGCAATCAAGACCAACTACGGTGATTTTATCATTTGTAACAGATTTTTGTTCTTACATGTGTCTTCAATAATGGAATGGCTGAGATAAAGAGGCACTTTGAATCACAATAGCAATACGTCATATTTGCAGGAAGGCGAGCTGCAACAGCTTTTTATCAGTCTAGGCCTGCTATCATCTCAGTTGTGTGTCCCGGCTGGCATAAAATGTCGCGATATAAGAGTGCAGATTGCAACTTTGCTTTTTGTTTGCTCCTGCTGCTTGATTATGAATTCTCTCATTTTAAAGCCTCATCTAAGCACGAAGGATGCCCCCAGTTGCACTTGGCCTTTTGTCTGCACCTGCCGGTTGATTATGAATTCTCCCATCGCTACGCCTCTGCATCCAGCACGACGGACCTCGGGGCGTGCCAGCAGAAGCAGTCGAGCACCCCTCCTCAAGACTTAAATATCCGTCGAATGATAGCTTTGCGTTTGCCTTCAGCTGCTGCGCTTCTTTAGTCGACCATCAGCCCTTTCTGCATCTGCCTTCAAACGTTTGCTGTGGCTTCTGCTGGTTCACTTCGGCCACCAGTGGTCAATTAATATCTCGCTACCTTGTTGACTAGAAGCTTGCTGCTCGCTGCCGTGCCAATTTCCCTAACTAATCAGAGTTGAAGCCCAATGATAGATTCTAACCCCGACTTTAGACGAAATTCTCCTCTTTCCTTGCTTTGTGACTGTCTCCATTAATTCGTCGGTGTAGATCCCTCACTATCCACGATCGACAAGCAGCAGTGCACCTCTGCGCTAATAGTGCTTTGAATGGCCTACTACTCTAGCGATATGTAGATCGTCCGAAACACTATCGTTGAGGTCTTCCCCCCCCCGAACACCGATGCTAACAGCTTACCCATCCATACCCATGCCTTCAGGCATGCTAACCGTTTTAAGCAAGGCGATCTAGTAACTTGAATAGAAGTAAGCAGCTCGGCAAACCATATGCAGAGCAAAGCCTGGCCCCCTAACACACGGCTCGTTCTATTCGTCAGTAGTCTTTGCCGAAATTTATTTTGGCCTGACCATCTGCTATCTCAACAGCTTATTGTACATTATTCCCGCATAACTAATCAGTCAGTGCCGGACAAGCGTTCTATTGTCTGTCGAAAGTAGACGAATCTCTCCTTTTCACTCTCTCAGCCTCTGACCGTTCAGTGGCATCAAATCTTGTCACACTTTTGCCATTGCGAGTCACTCAGCGTTTGGGCACCACTCAGTGTTCGTCTGCAGAACATCGCCAGTGCGAGCCAGTCCATCAGTATTGAGCCGGATGTGCTCGCAGGCAACTGGAAGGGCGGCTCTCTAGTGTCACACGAGATACACTATTTTTTGGTAGCTACTTCCATTCGTATCGGTATGCACAATGTCACGCATTAGTGACCTGCACGGAGACTAACCTTACGCAAATGGTGGACACTTTTCTGTATTCCTATGTGTCCGCAAACGCATGCAGCAGGCCAAAACCCGACCACGACTTGATGATCTAGAGGGACGGTGAGCTCTCTCTTGCTCTTGCACTGAAGGTATTGCTTCACACGCGTGTTTTCGCGTGTCTGCAGGCACGTGTGCATCTACGGGCACGTGTGCATCTACGGGCACGTGTGCATCTACATGCTCGTGTGATTAGACATGCTTGTGTGGTGCACGCGTTCGTGTGTTTGCGCTGCTCCTGTGCGCTCCCGGCTCGCAGAAATCTGTGTTCTTGTTCGTAAGCAGCCAGCCGTGTCTGTGCTGATGACCGCAACAGTTCTATTGCTGATTATTGATGCTCGATGACCACAACAGTTCTATTGCTGGACAGAAGTTTGCAACTCTTATATGTAGCATTTTTTCATCTATTTTCATTGCTGAACTCAGACCCACCCGTGGCTCAAGAGAACGGATGGGGTGGCGACGACGGCTTGCCCATCAGAGACTCCTCGCAAACGATGAACGGTAAGCATCGACGAGAGTATACGAGTTAGGCACGCAGCAACGCAGCCAGGCATGGAGAATGCGACCCTCTTTAGATAATTCAATGCCGATAGCTGAGAGTAACGAGGATTAGTGCCCAAGGTCAGGCAAGTTGGCCTCGCATCGCTTTTTTACCGAAGCATGCAGGGCAATGCTTTCTCTTGCTCTATAACTTATCAAATTAACTGTTCGAATTGAAACGTGTACCGTTGAGTGCTAACCTATTACTAACGTCTTCGGTGCAGACGAGTTATTCGGCAACTCTGGCCAGAGCCTTGGCCGGCCACAACGCATCGCCCCGGGAAGGCAGCTCTTTTCCAGGCAGCAGCTGCTGCTTGTAGGCCGAGTCCGAGCCACACTGGCAATAGCTAAGAGCTACCGGGTCGCGTGAGCATTAAGTAATCCAACTGTCAATTTAGCAAGACAGCTGTTTTTAGTGCTCATAATCCTGGTGCCAAAATACGACTGGGCATGCTCCTCGGTTTTTATTTATGGTTGGCGATTTCCTCTTCCGATTCCACATGCAAATCAATCAGGAAAGTAAAGAACAGAAACAGGTATAGACATCCCATTCGGATGCCCCTTTTTTGCTGCTGTCCTTTGCATAAAGGTGCCCAGCTCTGCTACCTTTAAGAAACCGGGCAGTTGCATGCAAAGCTGTTGCCGACAGGAGCATAAGACCATTTCATTCTGTCAATGCTGTTCACAAAGGGGTACCACAGTACCAAGAACGGTGTGCACTCGCGTGTGCACACGCTTGCACACGCTTGTGTGAATCTCTTGTGACGTGGCACTTTGGGCCATGGAAACTTCATTAGTCAGTGCCTGGCATTTTGTTTTGTCATGGCTTGAGGTAGATTTCATGTGGATGCTCACCTCTCTCTCTCTCTCTCTCTCTCTCTCTCTCTCTCTCTCTCTCTCTCTCTCTCTCTCTCCCTCTCTCCCTCCCTCTCTCTCTCCCTCTCTCTCCCCTCTTCTCTCTCTCTCTCTCCTCTTCTCTCTCTCTCTCTCTCTCTCTCTCTCTCTCTCTCTCTCTCTCTCTCTCTCTCTCTCTCTCTCTCTCTATTATCTCTATCTCGTGAATGGCCTCTCTCCACCACGTGACACAGCATTAAGTGAAGTTTAAGCATTGGTTGAACTGAATTCAGTACATGGGATACACGTAGCAGCATGGCAGGCGGTACGGTGCGGACGCAACGGCTGTTTGCTCAGGCACATCACTAGCAATGCTCCTCTGCCGTCATCTCGCTTGAATTTCTGCTTGCAGTTGCTTTCAGGTGCCAAATAGAGCAACACCTTTGCTGCAAGCGCTGTGCAGGTCACTTCCAGCATGTGCCGTTCGGGGACCGTTGATGATAGCTGGAGATCCCAAATAAGTGATCCAGCGTCAATTCTCCTGACAATTGCGCCTGAACCACGAGACGGCTTATCACTGTTCTAGAAAATGACAACAACAGGTCGCCTCCGGAGCTGTCGTCGCGGCAGAGCCGGTTTCAAACTTTGCTCGAATTCAAATTAGCAGCGTCAGGTCGTGACCGCGATGCCAGCACGAACGAGGACAGCCATTATGAGGATAGCGACCAGTACACGAGCCCCAACATGGAAATTACACGGCGTGCCGACGACCAAGATCGTCGCCGGATGAGAGCCAACGCAGAAAATCTCATCAGCGTGCAGAGTAAGCAGCCGATGCCTCATTAGTAGCAACACGAGGTTGCCGGTGGAGGCGGCAGTAAAAGCAGCAGAAAACTGCTGCTCCCCTGGCAACTGGTAGGGCAGCTCGGTGCCTGAGGGCTTGCAGCTCGTAGGTAGTGCACTGCAAGCAGAGACAAACGCTCCCTAAACTTAATCGGCTCATCAACCGCATTCGCTCGACGAGATGCCGAGGGATTGCTGGTTTGCAGCACGTTTTCACTTGGCAGTGTTGGAGCGCTGGGTTGGCTACATCCGATAGAGAGAGAGAGAGAGAGAGAGAGAGAGAGAGAGAGAGAGAGAGAGAGAGAGAGAGAGAGAGAGAGAGAGAGAGAGAGAGAGAGAGAGAGAGAGAGAGAGAGAGAGAGAGAGAGAGAGAGAGAGAGAGAGAGAGACGAGAGAGAGACGAGAGAGAGAGAGAGAGAGAGAGAGAGAGAGAGAGAGAGAGAGAGAGAGAGAGAGAGAGAGAGAGAGAGAGAGAGAGAGAGAGAGAGAGAGAGAGAGAGAGAGAGAGAGAGAGAGAGAGAGAGAGAGAGAGAGAGAGAGAGAGAGAGCTTGGCTTGTGTAGTCCTCTGCACGGCTACCAACAGCCGCCAGGGAGAGAGAGAGACGAGAGAGAGAGAGGGACGAGAGAGAGAGAGAGAGAGAGAGAGAGAGAGAGAGAGAGAGAGAGAGAGAGAGAGAGGGACAAGAGAGAGAGAGCTTGGCTTTCGTAGTCCTCTGCACGGCTACCAACAGCCGCCAGTGATACAAGAATAGCTGCAGGCTGTGTGCAGTCTTTGACACAACGACACTCATGCTGCTCGGGTCGACGTGTCTTCTAGAAAGAACGTGCCTGGACGACCGGGAGACGGCGCTTCGGACCCAGGACCGCGACTCGAGCAAGTTCGTGCCCACTTGCCAGGACGGCGGAAAGTTTCAACGAGAGCAGTGCCATACCGTCACGGGACACTGCTGGTGAGTGTCAGCACTGCCACTGCCTGCTCTGGCCTCATTCTCTTCAGGCCTCTGGTTTGCCATCATGCTCGCCTGGCCACTCCGGCTGCAGGCATTGTTTGCTACAGAGAACCATCAGACAGTACTCGGCATACTGTCCAACTGGCAGTTGCTGACATGTGCACCCAATTTATTTGTCGTTATTCTACGTTGTTCTCTCTGCTGTGGCTGCTGGTATAACGGTAGCCTGGCTTCTCGATGAAGAATAGGTTTACTACTGTGTTTCCATTGGGGCTCTAAGCTAGGAACAGGCTAGGTTAGATGCAGTAGGGTGGGATCGTTTTGAGAATGGTGATGCTGCTTGTAATGCCAGAACACTTGGGGCTATGTGGTGGCATACCCAAGCATGACTTCTGTGCATACTAGTTAAGGCAAAATGTCAAGAAAATAATTATAACACTGGTCTAACAATACAATATTTATTTAGGGTACCTTTCATTATACAAACAAGCCAGCAATGCGATTGGTAGTTTTGACGACTTACACACACAAAAAAATGATTATGCAAACCATGCCTAATCCGGATGTTAACCAGAAGCAACATATCTAAAAATAAAAAAATTCTGATCTCTCTGTCATATGTGACTGTTGCCCAACTTGTTGAATCTTGGTTGCTCGAGGTACATGTGAGAAGCTTGTTAAGGTGTGAGCTTGTTACTTGTATACAACTTCGTTTTTAGGGTAGCTTTATGCCTTGTAAATTCTATAACTTGGCGACTACTTAATGGATTAGAGTGAAATTTGAAATGCAAGTTCAGCTCTGTTTGTGCCACGTTTTTTTTGAGTATTTGGGTCTTCTTTTAGATAATTTTTGCTGTACATATCATTAAAGTTAACTCAGTGAGATGCTATGTTTTTCATCAGCGGGGTAGTACCGACTGTTCATAATTTGAATGACAGAAGCAGGTGCTTTCAACAAATATGTAATTTGACACAAATGGCAAACTTTAATATAAAAAGACTTAGAGGAGCTGATTTGGCTAACAGGAGTTCAAAAAAGGAGAGAACAAAGTCCCGGTTTTTTGTGGGCTTATGCGGTCCATGCTCGAACTGTCTTTTGTTTGCTGCCATGTTCGTCTTGCTTTTTGGTGTACCAGCCATTCGTGCTTAGCTCGGGTCGGCTATTTTTTGCATGATTCTGCTACTAGCGTCTGCATGGTTGCTTAGCCATTTTTTACCAGCTGGGCCTGGTCTACTAATTGTGTAGCCCTCCATCCGGAACTTTACCATGGCTGCTGCTTCTGAAGTTCCCAAAACCACCACTGGCTTCCCCACAGCAGCATTTGCCTGCTCGTCCGGGTAGATTTTCTCTTAACAGCATAGGCATTGTCATGACTATTATTTTGTTAATGACAGCATGCCACGTGCAGAGGCATTCGTATCATGGCACCTGCTAGTAGCCTTAGCAAACTAAAACAACCAAGCGATCTCTCTCTCTCTCTCTCTCTCTCTCTCTTTCTCAAGGACTTTCTCTCTCTCTCACACACACACACACACACACACGCAGGTCCCGATCTCAGCACTCCTTCTGCCCGGTGTCTAACACAGCCTGCTCACCTTTCTTGCCCGCTCTTTGCTGCTAAACACGCATCACGTCATATGCAGCTGAAGATTTTCTAATCGTAAAATACGTGCACCGAGTTTTGCTTGTAATCGGACAGTTGATCTTGCTGGCACTGTCCAATATGGACAGAATAATGAACGACCGAAGGTTGTTCGCCTCGGGGAGCTGATTGCCGCAAACAAGCTCTTTGCCTCGAGCGGGCAATCATTCTACAACTTCTGGGTTACTGGTCCAGTGATCTAGCGATCGAGAGATATCATGACTGTCGTCTTTTTGGCGTCCAGTGCAAGGATTTAAAAAAGTAATACGTCAACATTTCTGCCCATGACTGAAGTATGTGGCTGGATATGGTCGGTAATGCAGGGCTGTCACCCGGTGTGCCATCAGCACGTCCATGCACGGGCATACACACACACACGCACCTGCGCGCGCATACACTCAGACAAGCAAAACACAAAGCACATGTGGTAGAGAAGACTAGTAGCACGAAGTGCAAGTGGTCGCTGTAAATCCCCGTATAGCTTTGGAAGCAGTTTTTGTGTGGTCTTGTAAGAGACAATGTGAGTTCATTCCATTGCGATTGAAATGGTACTATTCAATATTTGCCTGGTGATATTCGCATGACTGAACTCGGTTGGAACAATTATATTGCTAGCAAAACCAAATTATATGCAATTTTGGCCTTGTAGGCTTTTTATGTGATCATTATTTTTGTTCTTGGCCTCTTTGATAATAATAATAATAATAATACTGCACTTGATAAAGCGCCAACAGAGAACTTAATCTCTTTCAAGGCGCTTTACATTTGCTGCAAAGGGAAATGCAATTGAATGGTAAGTAAAATCATGCTTGAATAACAAACGAAATGAATAATATGGTTAGGGGTGACATGCACAGGGTCAGCATGCAAATGTGGTTAGTGGCAGCATGCACAGTGTCAGCACGCATAAGCACATGAAGGACGAATCACAGGGACCCACTAAATGCTGTCCTAGAGAGGTGTGTGTTTTAAGTTCCTTTTAAATGTGATCAGGTCAGGGGATGTTCTGACGCAGGTCGGGAGGGAGTTGCAGGCTTTGGGAGCATACGAACTAAATGCACGGTCTCCAAAGGATTTAAGGTGTGTACAAGGTATTTGTAGACTGTTGGATTCCGAAAAGCGGGTGGTACGATGCTTGGCCTGCTGGGGGAGTATGTCGGAGAGATAGGCTGGAGCCAAAGAATGAAGGGACCTGAAATTGAGAGACAAAACCTTAAAGTCAATCCGTTGTTTGACTGGTAGCCAGTGCAGGTCGGCGAGAAGTGGAGTAATGTGGCAACTGTGACGCTCACGACAGACAAGCCTAGCTGCCGAGTTTTGCACCAGCTGCAATCGCCTGATCGCACATGCTGGTAGGCCAGTAAGCCAGTAAGCACTTCTAGAATTTTTCACATGCAGGAACCGTCTTTCGGTTACTCCTGCCCCTGAATGATTGTTGCTGGACGAGGCATGGTTATTAGCGATGACAGTTATCACTACTGCAACACGGGACCCTCCTTAGAAGTCTGCTGCCACTACGGTTGAGTGATAATCTCTTTAATAGAAGTGACTATTAATCGTGACCGAGGCTGGCTTTAGCAATATCTGTTGTTCATGTCGCCACTAACCATATTGGCATTCTGACCCTGTGCATGTCATCTCTAATCATGTTATGCTTGTCGTCATTGAGCATGCTGTCAGTAACCATTCGATCGTGCTTCCTTTGCAGCATCTGCAAACTGCCTCGAAAGAGATTATGTTCTCAGCGGGTGCTAGACAAATGTGTTGTTATTATTCCTCAGGTGCGTTCACGAAGACACGGGGCAGCCAATACAAGGAACGGTTGTCCAGAAGCCGCAGCCTCCCAATTGCTCAGCATTGACAGGAAGCGTAAGTGACACTGGTGATGAAGAGGATGATGAGTCATTGCCTGCATCGACCGGGGATGGCTGCAGCAGTGCAAGAAGTAGGGAGCTTGCTGAGTGCCCGAACAAGCAAGCCTTTCTCACCGAACTCGTTGATGTCATTACGAAGGAAATGGCAGAAGTTGGGAGCAGCAGCAATGCAGCCGGGGCTAGACTGCCGAGGTACGTGCGAGCTGGGTATACTTAATAAAGCGCACTGTTCTACTTCAATGAGCAAGGAAAACTTACTTTCCATCCTTCACACATTGTATCCTACCTATTGAAAAACTTATTACAATGTGATGCATTGCTTATAGTAAGTGAGATGCTGTTCCGACCGACCTCTTTACTAAGTAACATCTACTTCTTACTTCTGAACTGGCCGCTATGTAGCCACCCTTAGGAGTAATACAGACAAAGTGGTGAACAACCATTCTTACTCAGTCTCTTGACTCGAACCATGCTCGAGCTTGTCTCTATCCAGTGCACGGTGCAGCATTTGCCAGCATGAGCAAAGCATCTAACCATACCAATGTTATTTCAAGACGTCATCCCTTTCCTTAACTTATCCATAGTTTGTGCACTCTTTCTTCATCGACTGCTTTCTTATCCATATATCTTATATATATATATATATATATAAAGAAAGAGGAAATATGGATAAGAAAGCAGTCGATGAAGAAAGAGTGCACAAACTATGGATAAGTTAAGGAAAGGGATGACGTCTTGAAATTATATATATATATATATATAATTCATGTGTATATCGCCCCAAGACAACCTAATCTCTATTCAGGTGCTTCACATATACTACGGGGTTCGACCCCACGACCTCGGACAGGCCTTGGTCGGGGAGGGGGGAGAAAACTTAACCACTGAGCCAAACCAGCGAAGCACCACTTTAAATTGTGTATCCATGTGCTTGAATGTAATCGTTTTTGTGTGTGTTTGACACGCGTTTGCATAAGCTCTTGTGTTGCAATTGCGGAAAACTTATGCATTTCTACAGATGCATACACTGCATCCTCATCGTAGTCTAATGGGAAGAAAATGGCATTGGCAGCTAAGTTACAGCCCAACATTTGTTGGGCTGTCAGTATAAAAATGCTCACTGAAATAGGATGACGAACAGCCGAGGAAGAGCGATGAGCTGCTTTAATCATTTTTATGCTCAACGACTGTATGGCTGAGAGATTAATAAACCGTGCTCTCACTAGGGTGGCATTACTGTTAACGTGGTAGCTGCTCATTGAGATGAAGAGTGCTAGACTTGATGCAAAATCTGCCTTGCCTGCTGATTTCCTCTGCTTGCATGCTCATTACGTGGTGCTTGAGCTCGTACGAAAAAACCCTTGTGTGCTCACTCGCCTGCTTGCAGCTGTGGCTTTGAATTGTGGACTGTGCATTCACGGAAAAACGAACCCTTTGCAGCTCGATCGCAGAGGACCCTACCATCAGCATAGAGGAAAAGGCGATCCGCTGGAAAGTGCTTCGGGTGGACAAAAATGCCAACGATGTAAGTGACAGTTTTGACGTGATATCATTGCAAGCTGCCCATCTGCCAGTGCATCGCAGTGCGTCTCATCAAAGCCGATAAGATATGACAAAACAACGAACCTTTCATGTATGGAGTCCTGCCGGCAAATAGAAACACGTGACATCAACTTTGAAATAAAGTTACGAGAGCTGCACTTATGCGACTTCCAAACGAATGCCAGTTGTTAACCTCCAGTAACTCAAATCTCGGTGACGTTATCTTTACGAATTAGATATGGCCAAAGAGCATTGCTTTTCTTTCTGAAGGAAGATGTAAGGAGCGATGATTCGTGGATGATGATGATGAGAGCCACAGCAGCTGCCTGTCAGCTCATTGTCTGCACAAGCGTTTATATAAACTTAAATATTTTCCCTGAGACGATTTCGGGTCTGTCGGCTCTGCTGCCGTGACATTGTCTTACGGAGTCCTTAGAGTTGTGCACTGTGGTGTGGTCTTATGGAGCTCCCAGAGTCAAGCCATACTGCCTTTGCATTAATCTTGTTAGCTATGGAAACACGATTCGTCTTCGTCAGAACGGCAATATAATACCATCCGGATGTCTCTCTCTCTCTCTCTCTCTCTCTCTCTCTCTCTCTCTCTCTCTCTCTCTCTCTCTCTCTCTCTCTCTCTCTCTCTCTCTCTCTCTCTCTAAAACGCTTCCTAAGCAATCTGCGAATATAATTTTGAATATGGGTGAGCATCCGTTCGAGAGTCTATCCGTCTGTCGGTTCGGGAGTAGTAACCGTTTCCGGTGTGCCCTCTGTGATATTTATAGTACTTATAGTGCTTATAGTACTATAATTAAAGTTACTGTACGTATGGACTGTAGGCTTATGTATTCGAGCACCCCAGCAAATCCTTAAACGCCAGGTGCAGCCGTTCGACCACTCCTGGTGAGTGGGCAAGAACTTTTTCCAAAAAATTGGGTGTGGTGAAACCAAGCCAATTAGAACGTGCTGTTCACTAATTGGCTATCCTATCTTCTTCCAATCCCTGCCATAATCCTTCATCACCATCACCACTTCATCACTAATAAGTTGCCCTATTTTCATAGTCAGTGGTTATGTGCAAGAACTGTGTGTGTAATTAAATGTACAATAATAGTAATATGACATGTGTGAGGTCTAATTTAGGTCTAATTTGAGGCCTTATTTTCTCCTATTTTGTCTAATGCATTTATAGTTGTAACATACTTGATAACGCATCCTCGGAGAACTCAATCTCTCTCTAGGCACTTTACACTTGATAACGCACCTTTGGAGAACTCAATCTCTCTTTAGGCACTTTACATTTGCTGCAAAGTAAGCACGATCGAATGGCTAATGGTAGCAAGCTGAATAAACAATAAGAATAACATGGTTAGGGGTAACATGCACAGGGTAAGCATGCAAATACGGTTAGTGGCAGCATGCACAGGGCCAGCATGCATAAGCACATACAAGACGAATCACAGGGACCCACTAAATGCTGTCATAAATAGGTGTATTTTTAATTTCTTTTTAAATGTGGACAAGTTAGGAGATGTCGTGACGGAAGTCGGGAGTGAGTTTCAGGCCTTAGTAGCATACGAACTAAATGCACAGTCTCCAAAGGATCTGAGGTTTGTACGAGGTATAGGTACAGAGTTAGTGTCCGAAAAGCAAGTGCTATGATGCTTAGCCTGGTGGGGGATAGATCTGATAAGTAGGCTGGAGCCAAATAATGAAGGGACCTAAAAGTGAGTGACAAAACCTTGAAGTCGATCCGTTGCTTGACTGGGAGCCAGTGCAGGTCAGCGAGAAGTGGTGCAATGTGGTAACTGCGAGGCTCACGACAAACAAGCCTAGCTGCAGAGTTTTGCACCAGCTGTAAGTGCGTGATTGCACAGGCCAATAGACCAGCAAGGAGCGAGTTCCCGAAGTCACGGCGAGATGCCACAAATGCATGGACCAATTTAGATGTGGCATCCTTGTCTAAAAAAGCCCGAATTTTAGCAATGTCATGTAGCTGAAAGTAGGCAGACTTGACTGTGGACCTGATGCGATCGTTCTCTTTGGAACATGACACCTAGATTTCGTGCCGATTCCACAGGAGATGTGCTGGCAGAGCCGATTTTGAGCGTTAGCCTTTTCAATTTCTGAATCACACTTGGTTTGCCCATAACCAGTAGGTACTACAGGGGGCGTATAATTGACTCACACAACCGAGTGTTTGCTGTATCATTTTACTATCCCGATCAACTTTTTAATGAATAGATCTGAAAAGCTTCGATAAATTGAAGCCCCGAAAGTTGAAGCGCAAAATGGCAAGGGACGACTGCCTAGGCGAGTCTAGCCCAGCCCACGCAAAAACGTTTCGGATCTTGCTCCCTCTAGATAAAAATCCTGGCCCCACTACTGGTCGTAGCGACGGTTTCCCGATCGTTGAGTCATTGTTGCGGAACCTTTATAAAGCCATAGTGTCTTCGCGACGATTCGCGAGTGGACTGCACCTCCTCTATCTAGGTAAACTTCGGGAGGAATGGCTGGCCGAATGACTTCAGCCAGCTGTATCACCTGAGGTATTTTAAATTGACTATTCTGCGACTTTTCGCAGGTACTCGCCAGATGCAAAATAGGGAAGTAATTTTTTAACCGTATTTTTCACGTATGATCCTACCTGATGTGTTCATAATAATAATAATAATAATAATAATAATAATAATAATAATGATAATGCATTTGTCATAGCACCCACAGAGAACCCAATCTCTCTTTTGGCACTGTACATTTCTGCAAAGGATCGGCTAAGTTGTCGAAGCATCAGCTAAGAGATAGCATCTCCCCTGTGGTAGTGTGGGGTAGAACAAGTTCGTTCACCCTGTTTCTTCGACACACATCCCGGCAACCGTTGGCAGTCCTTCTAAATTGCAAACTTCGCGGGCATTTGAATTCACCCGATGTCACGTCTGTCGTCCGTGTTGCATTTAGATCCACTGCCTGAAGCCCACGGTCTGCTCACTGCTGTCCTCTGCACCCAAACTAAAGCGCATAGGTTTTCACTCAAGTAAAGCATTATCCATATCTCTTTTTTGCAATTGAGCAAATTTTGGAGGACAGTTCAAAACTTGACAGTTCTAGCCATTTCCTTTGGGACAGAAAGCTGAATGCTTGTACGAATCATTTTAAGTTCGAGACTTTTAAGATGCTCTTAGACATGGGACTTATCACTTCTTGCAGTGTTGATTTGTATTCAATACCACTGTAAAGTTATTAGTTGATAGTTATCACACGTTGTTGTACATCTTGACAGTGCTTCTACTGTGCTTCACTAACTCACTGTAAGATCATTCTTTTACTTTGGTTTTTTCAAAGATCTTTTTTTAGTCTACTAAGCATTGTAGCCGTTTAACTGAGTTGCCCTTAAGACTTCCCATAATGTTTTTCCGAATCCGACGATGCTACTGGACTTGAGGGTAATAATTTTTCTAATCAAACCTTAAAAACCGATGCACGTAGGTGCATACATAAACCCTACAGAGTGATCATATAGATGCTTGTAAGGACCAGTAGTATCTTTTTGTCCAGAGATCTTCAAAGTAATATTAACGTCAAGATTACTACATTCTGTAGATTTATAGCATACAAGTATTTGCATGGATTTACTCAAGCAAGGACTGAGGTTAGGATCTTCAAAAAGCTTACAGGATATTATTCAATTGGACCTGGAGTTGGTAGCGTGGAGCCGGCACCGGTTGGTATGGAGGCGGCAGAATGAACTAGTTCTATTCCATATACTTGTGTATGGCATACTCAAATGTAGCCTAACAAACATCAGAAAAAATTGAGTTTAGAGACCTCGACTAGTGCAGCAGTAACATTGTCACAACTGCAAATGTACCGACTTTAAAGCAAAAGTATAAATAACGAACACAGCTAACCTGGTCGGTGCTAGTCCTTTCAAATGCTTAACAAATGCTCGTGGAGCTAGCCCTCAAAAGCACAGCTAGCGAACCCTTAAAGCCACACAGATGTGAGAAGGTAACGTTCCGATCTCAGAGCACACAAGCAATCAAGAGTACTCAAGTTCTAAAATTAAGTCAATTTCCTTAAAAAGTTTTGCCCACTGGTTAAGGTGCTTGCCCCGACCAAGGTCTGGCTGAGGTCGTGCTCGAGCCCCGTGGCATACTTAAAGCACATTGATATAGATAAGTTTTTTTTAGGGTGCTATACAAATGAATTATATTAAATTATTTATCTATATGTATATTATATTCACAGCTGAAGAGGGTCACATGAGTGCAGGACGAGGCATTTTGTACAACTGACTGAAAACGACTTCAGAGATGATCTTTTATGAGTTCTAAGCCATCTGCTATGGCATTTGTGTTTCCTAATGATTAGAACTAAGAAAAAGCTCCTATGTCTAGCAACGGTCATCACCCGGCAAATATTTTGGCAAGCTAATCCTTCAAGGTACTGGTATATACAAATAATAATAACAATAATAATAATGTACTTGATAAAGCGCCTCCAGATAACTAAATCTCTTTCTAGGCGCTTTACATTTGCTGCAAAGGGAAAAGCAATTAAATGGTTAGTAAAATCATGCTTGAAAAACAAACAAAATGAATAACATGGTTAGGGGTGACATGCACAGGGTCAGCATGCAAATGTGATTAGTGGCAGCATGCACAGTGTCAGCACGCATAAGCACGTGAAGGACGAATCACAGGGACCAACTAAATGCTGTCCTAATAGGTGTGTTTTTAAGTTCCTTTTAAATGTGGTCAGGTCAGAAGCAGGACAGGCTTTGGAGAGGGGTAAGTTGTACTAATAAGCAAGTTAATTGTATTTCATAAGTTGTATTAGTAAGCTGTTAGATTGACTGCACATTATGACTTAGAATGCAGAGTAATTCCCCCCACCGAAGCTGAAATGAACACCTACCCATTGATAGACAAGCCAGGTCGATCGAACCGAACTTTTATATTTCCTTACTACATTTCTCTTGTTGCCAGCCACAGGAGACATTGTTCTGTGCTGCACATGGAGGCGACGGTTGCAGTATCTACAGAGTGTACATACCAGTAGCTTGTAGGTAGCTACATGCATGCACACACACACACACACACACACACACACACACACACACACACACACACACACACACACACAGAGTCTCACTACGTCATGTAATTGTCGAATGCTTGAAAGCCAAAATGCAGTTAAACAATGAAAGTAAAATAAATGCTGCTGAGAGAGGTTGGATGCCAAGGTCTACATTTGAAGATGTTGGCCATCGTCGGTAGAAGCTATTTCATGTTCTAACATATAATGCCTTACTTTACTTGTGTCACTAGTGCATATATTATCCCCCTTTAAATTGCACGTCTGGTGAATGACGTTCTTGATTGGTATATGTTTCCAGATAATTGACAAGAAAGAGATGAAGGAATTCAAGAAAGTCTTGAACAGTAAGAAGATCAGGTCACCAAAGAAGTGTAGCCGAAACTTTGTGAGCTACTGCGACATAGATCAGGACCAGCGGTTGTCGGTGGCAGAGTTGCTTGAGTGTACAGAGATAAAAGCACAGCCAAACAGTGCCGGCCGACTTTTGATGACTTACGGTGAGCCTTTACGTTGTCGATGACTGTCGATCGCTATATCTGAGATATATACGTCGCAGCCTGCATGCTTGCTATGTCCGTAGCTCCTGTCGTTAAACAGTGCATCACAATACTTTCTCTTAAATAGCCGTCAGCACTGCCACGTGCAGACAAATTGTGCGTGTGACCTCTGCCCTCTGACTGTGAACTCTTCTCAGTGGGTAGCTGTCAAGTGTGGTCCCCAAGCCTAGTGTTAATATCCATTGGAGTGAGACTACACTTCTGACCCAGGCTAACGTATGCGTCAGCAAACTCTTGTGAAACAAGTGACAACAGCAACAATCTGATGCATGAAAGTAAATTTCATAACACCAATTGTGATGAGTGCTGTCGCTTTACACTTCTCCTCAGGTTATGCTAATGATACAGCATTTTGTTCTAAAATTTTTGCCAAGGGTGCATATACTAAGTTCATCTGATAATTGATTTGACGACGTTCATCCAAACGGTTGATTGACTAGGTAGCAGGTCCATTAGAACTGTGGTCTGGGTGCAGACCGGCTCTTGGCTGCGGCACAGCCAGGTTTCTATCAGCTGTTGCTATGAGAACAACAGATTTGAAAAAGATGTAGCTATGATCATGATCACTAAAATTTCAATAATGTCAGAAACCGATTAGCCATCTACATAAAAGAGTATAAGTGTAAGTGATGTGACTATTTTGGGTTCGTTGAAGATATCTGAAAAATGTTGCTTGCAGCTGTAGTGCTGTAATTGAGAAATAAAATCAATGCCATTATCACACGTGTCATGCTACGTGTTTGCGCAAGCTTGTCTTCACATGCACACACTATCTAGAAATAGAGTGCTTGAACTTTGCGACACAGTCCATGGGTTCAAGCACTGCAGCTGGCCATGCCATATTGCCCAGATCTAGCAAGCAGGGCAATATAGCAGCCTTCAATGGCTCTTCTGTTGCTAAATACACGAGTCTGTTGAATCAGCTAACCTTTACTTTCACTTTTTAATCATCGTGCCTTGCACCAATCTGTGCAATCTGTTTGGAGCAGCCTACGCAAGAGCCAATCAGAGTTGACTCTGAATACCACGAACCTTTTACCGTCGAAGTTCATGTGGGTACGCTCTGTGGTCATTGGGTGTCCATCGACATTCTGCTTGCTGGTGGTGGTTGCAGGTGACAGCTCCAACGCAGCCGCACGATGTAGAACTCAACAGGACATACCGCCGGAGAAGCAGAACCCTTTTCTCTATTTACTGAAGCCATCCCTCTCAACATAGGTGGACTGCTGAAAACATTGCCTTCAGCCGATAACCAAGGGCTGCTTTTCTCGTGCGAAAAACTGAATATTCGAAACTGCAATGCCGACGTCGAAGCCGACATTCTGGAGATCGACTACGAGCAGCAGTCCATTTTGGGGCCATGCTGCCAAAGGAAAATCTAGATCTGTCGAACAGGTCTGGCTGCAGCAGCTGTCAGCATCAGATGGCTGCAGCGGCAGCAGCAGTAGCCACACTCTGAGCACATGGGCAGCATTTCTGCAATGCGTGGCTTGTTGGGCTGGATGCCGAATGTCAGCACAGGGCTCCTTTCTCCGGGAAGACATATTTCATGTGGCTGCGGCAATCTCGTGTTGCCGTGCACGCTATTTGATAGGCGTTAGCCCGAGCTGGGTTTTCTGCTGCGTTCGTCAGCAGCTGAGCCTGCAGGCTGGGGATGCTGACCCCATTGTCCCTTCTCGGCACGCCGTCCTGCTTGACTTGATCTTTCAACTGCGCTGGCTATCCCTGAACTGGTGTCTCCAAGCCGCGAAAGCTCTCTGGCCACGTGACCAGCAAGCTTTCACCACTGGCAGCCATTGTGGGCGACTTGCTGCAGCCGTGGGTATTGCTGCTGCTGCTGCCACTATGTGTCGTGCATCCGCCCAACGGCATTTGCCTAGTTGACTCCAGGCTTTGAGAAATCCCATGTGAGCCCCAAGTCTGTCACGCTTAGCAGCACAAATGCTGTACGGTATGGTGTGTACTCGTTCTCGAAGAGAAAATGCTCTTTTTCTCTATAATGACATGTCTATGCTCTGAGTGTACACATTATAGAGTCCGAGTTCTCTAATGAACTGTCTGCTCACGGCAGTAGAAAAGGAGTGCCCTTCTGCATGAGTCAAGGCAGCAAAAACCAACTTGTTAGTGAGCTGCTCACTAACAAGTTGTTTCTTGCTACTTTTTGGATCGGGCAGATAAGGGCTGGCTACCGTAGGCATAGGGGGCAGGCTCTTATTAGATCATACATTGGGCCCTGGTTTCATTTTGGACCTACTCATCTGAGGAGTGTTTAGGGTGGCTTAGCCACCTGTCACACTTATTCTGCCTTGCTATGATTGCCTGCCTCTGACAGGGTCAAGGACTAAGCCCTTCTCGGCATAATCCGGCTACACCCTGGTTGCAGAGAGCCACTGTACCGGTACTATTGTCTTCCTGTACATCTGATATTCCTGAAAGAGCATGCTTTTGTTTAGCCCATTACAAGTTGGCCTTATTGTCGCAGCTAGAGAGAGAAAGAGAGAGAGAGAGAGACAGAGAGAGAGAGAGACAGAGAGAGAGAGAGAGAGAGAGAGAGAGAGAGAGAGAGAGAGAGAGAGAGAGAGAGAGAGAGAGAGAGAGAGAGAGAGAGAGACAGAGACAGAGAGAGACAGAGACAGAGACAGAGAGAGACAGAGACAGAGAGAGCAGTTATCTGTTAGCAGATATTAGAGACCGACCCCCTCTTTCTGGCCGAAGCTGGGGGACTGGTCCATACTAGATCAGCAGGTAAACGCTTGACAGCGCATCTATTATCCCGGTGCTTGGGGTTGGTGCAAAGCTAGATACTCCGTGCCGGCTCCTGTCAGCTGAGCTTATAGACTTGGCAGCGTTCCGCAGCAGCTTGAGCCTGTGTCGTAATAGACAGTGCCCGAGTGACCTGCAAATCTAATGGCTGAAGTGTGGGTATCAGTGGGGATTCTAACCAGCCAATCAGAGACTGCCACATGCATCCGATGTCGCTCTGCTCACTAGCTAGATAGCTCGATACTTGGCGGTATAGTGAAGCGGCACATGCCTGACTAGAGGGACATTTATATGGCCAACTTTTTTATGACCAACTCGATCAACTCGGAGGTTCATTATGCTCTTTTAATGGTGCTAGCCAAATTCCTTTGAAAATCCATCTAGCCGCAGAGATGGTCATAACAAAGTTCAATCCTCTGTAAGTGATTCGTTATGGTGCACCTTTCTAAAGATACAGCCGGTGCCTCACAATTTATCCTGCCCTGTCTGTGTGTCGTGAGTAAGTATCATTGAGACCAAGGTCGCACTTGATGGCGACTCGCAAGTACAGTCTCGTACAGCAAGTGCAGAGACTCGGCACCCATTCATTGAGAAGAAGAGTAGTAGAGATGGTCTTTTAACTAGCTGCAGTACCTGAGGCAGGCCGCCTTGTACTGAGGCATTGTGCTGAGGCGATGAGCAACAACAGCAGCAGAGCACTACTTAAGGCAGCAGATTCTCTCCTTTTGGCTTACTTATATCCGCTCCAAAAGCACTTATCACATGCCTAAGAGCAAAATGCGAATTTGCTTATGTTAATTTATCTATTTCTGTAGCTCCTCAAAGCCATATTGACTAAGTGGCTGTTACGAAGGAGTTTTTCCATAGCACACTCAAAGCAACAGTGACTTTCGGTAAGCATGCAGTAGCCATCAGACTTCATTTCACGAAACAAAGAGAAAACTATGAGCATAGGTGAGTCAGCGCGACAGTCGAAGAAGTGAGTAGCCTGCAAGTAGCTGCTCAGGACGACTGGACAGGATGTGCCACAGTCGGCAGCAAGAGAGTAGATGTTGCTGTGTAAGAATTATGGAAGCAAGTTCTACAGTCTGGGATCTGCAGAGCAAATGCTTCTGCTGCCAGCAGGCTTTCAGTGGAGAAATGGGGCAGCTAATTTATTGCCCATACAGAGTTTGCAGGCACGAGTTGTTGGAATTACAGCAGTTCAACTAGGTAGGTATGATAATAATAATGCACTTGATAAAGTGCCCATAGAGAACTCAATCTCTGTCTAGGCGCTTTACATCTGCTGCAAAGGAAACACGATCGAATGGTGAGTGATATCATGCCTGATAAACAGTATGAATAACGTAGTTAGGGGTGACATGCACCGGGTCAGCGTGCAAGTGTGGTTAGTGGCAGCATGCAACAGTGTCAGCACGCATAGGCATATAAAGAACGAATCACATGGACCCACTAAATGCTGTCCTAAATAGGTGCGTTTTAAATTTGTTTTTAAATAATCATAATAATTCACTTGATAAAGCGCCCTCAGAGAACTTAATCTCTCTCTAGGCGCTTTACATTTGCTGCAAAGTGAAATGCAATTGAATGGTGAGTAATATCATGCTTGAAAAACAAACGAAATGAATAATATGGTTAGGGGTGACATGCACAGGGTCAGCATGCAAATGTGGTTGGTGGCAGCATGCATAGTGTCAGCACACATAAGCACATCAAGGACGAATCACAGGGACCCACTAAATGCTGTCCTAAATGGGTGTGTTTTTAGGTTCCTTTTAAATGTGGTCAGGTCATGGGATGTTCTGACGCAGGTCGGGAGGGAGTTCCAGGCATTGGGAGCATATGAACTAAATGCACGGTCTCCAAAGGATTTAAGGTTTGTACGAGGTATTTCTAGACTGTTGGATTCCGAAAAGCGGGTGGTACGATGCTTGTCCTGATGGGGTAGTATATCTGACAGATAGGCTGGAGCCATATAATGAAGGGACCTAAAAGTGAGCAACAAAACCTTGAAGTCAATCCGTTGCTTGACTGATAGCCAGTGCAGGTCGGCGAGAAGTGGAGTAATGTGTCAACTGCGACGCTCACAGCAGACAAGTCTAGCTGCCGAGTTTTGCACCAGCTGCAATCGCCTGATTGCACATGCTGGTAGGCCAGCAAGCAGTGAGTTGCAGAAGTCGAGACGGGATGTCACGAATGCATGGACCAACTTAGATGTGGTATCTTTATCTAAACAAGCCCTAATTTTAGCAATGTTATGAAGCTGAAAATAGGCGGATTTGACTGTAGAGCTGATATGGTCGTCTAACGAGAGGTCGCTTTGGAATATGACACCTAGATTTCGAGCTGATTCAACTGGAGATATGCTGGCAGAGCCAATTTTGAGTTTCAGCCTGTCCAATCTCTGGATCACACTGGGTTTGCCCATAACTAGTAAGTTCGTTTTATCATCGTTAAGTTTTAGAAAATTTGCTGCCATCCTTTTGCGGATGTCATCAATGCATGCAGCTAGTGAGTTGAGAGAATTTGAGGTGCTTGAAGGCTGGGAGGGATCAAAGCAAAGGTACAACTGAGTGTCATCCGCATAGAAGTGAAAGCCTAGATTGTGCTTGGCAATCACATCAGCAAGAGGGAGAGTATAAACCGTGAAAAGAACCGGACCTAGCACTGAGCCCTGAGGTACGCCATATTTCAGAGGTACTTCAGATGATCTTTGTCCATTCACGTAAATACTCTGGAGTTTCCCACTGAGATAGGACCTGAACCATTGCAGAGCAGTGCTAGTGATGCCCAGGCGAGATGAGAGGCGCTCTAGAAGAACTTTGTGATCGATGGTATCAAAAGCTGCCGAAAGATCAAGCAAAACAAGCAGAGACACTCTACCCATGTCTGCATTCCTAAGTAGGTCGTTGTATACCCGAAGCAATGCTGACTCTGTGGAGTGATTAGCTCTAAAGCCAGACTGGAACTTACTAGCAAGGTGTGAGGTTTCGATATATGAGTTCAGCTGGTCTGCCACGACCCGTTCGAGTGTCTTTGATGGGAATAGTAGAAGGGAAACTGGGCGGTAGTTGCTCAAGTTCTCTTGGTCAAGTGTAGCTTTCTTGAGAAGTGGCCTGACTACAGCTTTTTTTAAAGGTGCTGGGACATGACCTGAGGCTAATGACATATTAATTATGTTAGTTATGCATGGCAGCAGCAGATCAATGCAACGTAGGAGCAGGACAGTGGGAATAGGGTCCAGAGGACTTGTTGTCTTCTTTGATTGAGATAAGAACTTTAGGACTAGATCACTCGTGACCTGCTTAAATGCAGACATTGAGGTGCAGCCAGGAACCGAGGAACAGCATTCTAGTGGGGAGTTTGTCATCGCAGGGATGGATTCCCTGATCCTGTCTATCTTCTGGACACAGAATCGAGAGAAGCGATCGTCTAGATCATCACAAAGATCATCAGGTAAGGAGCTAACCTGGGAGCGATTGAGGAGATGGTTTATTGTCGACATCAGCATCTTTGGATTGTGCATCTGTGATTCAACCATGCTTCTATAGAAGCTAGACTTGGCCTTTGCTAGGATCGATTGGTACGACCTACAGTAGTTTTCATATGCCTGTCGATGGACAGTCAGTCCAGATCTTTTGTGTACTTTTCAAGCTTTCGCTTAGTAGACCTGGCTAGTTTAATGTCTGTGGTAAACCATAGGCCGTCTGGGCAGGGGCGCACAGTGCGCTTTGTCAGAGGTGCAAACTCGTCGAGCGTGTCAGCTAGTGTCGTGTTGTAGCAATCTACCAATGATGACAGATCGGAGGGAGGACTGAGCAGCAAAGGTGAAGCAGATATTCTCGCACGGACAGCATCGATGTCAAGGGTCTTGAGGTTTCGCGATTCACTGGTTATTTTAGAGGAGGTAAATGTGGTCAAGTCAGAGATGTCGTGACTCAAGTCGGAAGTGGCTTCCAGGCATTGGGAGCATACAAACTAAAGGTACAATCTCCTAAGGATTTGAGGTTGCTACGAGGTATAGGTCAAAAGTTAGATTCCGAAAAGCAGGTGGTCCGATGCTTAGCCTGGTAGGGCAGTAGATCTGATAGGTAGGTTGGCGCCAAAGAATGAAGGGACTACATGAAGTGACTTATCACTAGACAACTACATCTGTAGCAAGTCGGCTTAAACCCGATGCACAGCATTGCAAGCATTCGGGCCTGCTTAGACAGGGATACCACACCAAAATTTGTCCATGCTTTTGTGCCATTTCACATTGAAATCCCACCGCATGCAAATTCAGCAAGCCATACATACTATTAGGGCAAGCCGGTAGGTAATAAATGCTGATTCTGCTGAACTAGCACATGGACAGGATCTACAGCATGGGTAGAATACTGATATGTACCAGGGGTCCAAAATAGGTAATGTAATATAATGTATCTCCGTCTATAACTCCACAAAGTCATAAGGACCATGTGGGTGTTACGCAGCAGAGTTTTGTATAGCGCACTCACAGCCTAAGCGGCTTTCGGTATGCATTCGGTAGTCAACAGACTTCGTCTCACGCAACAAAGAGAAAGTGGGAAGCATAGCCGAGTCAGGAGAGCAGTTGAGGTAGTGAGTAGCATAGAAGTAGCAGTTCAGGACCGCTGAAAAAGATGTGCCATAGTCGGCAGTTGGAGTGTAGTTGTCGTTGCGTAAGAATTGTGGAAGCGAGTTCCACAGTCTAGGACCTGCAGAGCTAAAGCTTCTGTCGCCAACTGTCTTTAAGTGGAGGAATGGGACAGCTAATTTATTGTCCACACAGGGCCTGAGGGCGTGGACAGGCTGAAACTGATGCAGCAGTTCAGCTAGGTACGGAGGAGCCAAGCCGTGGCGGGCCTTGTGGGTCAGCGTAAGAACTTTGCTCTGTATCCTTTGCTCAACCGGCAACCATCCTAGCTCTTTCAGCAAAGGAGACATGTGCTCAAACCTCTGGGACTTGAAGACTAGCCTTGCAGCCATATTCATAGTCCGCTGCAGTGGCATAATAGCTTTCTTTGGCAGCCCAGCCAAAAGGGAATTACAATAATCAAGCCGAGACAGAACTAAAGAGTTAGTTAAATTTTTTACAAGCCACTGTGGAAGACAGCTCCTAATCTTGGATAGGGATCGGATGTGATGGCAAGCTGTAGAAGCAGTCGTCTGAATGAAGCTTTTGAAAAAAATACACAAAGGTCTTCTAAATTAAGCAAAAGTAAACAGTGCTGACCGATTACTTCATTTTGACAGGACTGCAAGTCACACAGCAAGTGGATGATGCCACATCTCACCTCAACCCCCCCCCTGCCGAACTGCAGCAGTAGCAAGGCATGACGATGCCTCCTGGTGCAAGCTTTGGTGAATAGCTGAAAAAATGAAATATTCGACTAACCCGTGGCATTTCTGTCATCAAATCGATGAAGCACACAGATTATACCAGAATCAGCTAGCATGAGCACGTGACACAATAAGATTAGCTATGCCATATCTGTATATGGTCGTAGCACGGGCAGCAGCACGTCACTGAGTACTGTTGGCACAGATTGGCTCGAGTGACAGTGACAGTAGTGCCCGAGTGCTGGTAGAATGCTTCCATGCCAGTGCAGATGCATCACTGTCTGCTCCTGTCGCCTGCATTGTCTAGCCAAGGCCAGCCCCAAGTTCGGAGGAATGCTTGGGCTACCGGTACTTTGTTTGTCTTGGCTAATGACCTGCTGCTCTGCCGAAGGCACCGGTGGTGCAGCACGAACTGCCGGTCCCTGCCCAGGCTCTGCCCAGGCTCTGCTCCTTCAGCAGCCAGCTTCAGCTGCCAAGGCTACAAGTGTCAGATCCTCGACGGAGGTAAGTGGGTGCTGCCTGCCATCATGCTCAGCGTGGCCACCTTCGGCAGCTCTACTGAACGACTTCCTCTTGCCTTGGCTGAGGCTCACGACTGCCCTCGCGATGACCTATGCCAGGCAGTACAGGAAGTTTGCCTAGCGATGCTCGCAACAGTGGATCGGCCTGCAGCAAACCGTCGGTGGCCGTGCCGGCGCCCTCGGTAAGGAACGTGGCAGCTGCAGCAGAAGCTTCGGAGGAGGCGGCGGCGGCACCAGTTGCTTCATCGTCGTATCTTGGATCGGCCGTCACAGCCCTGCAAAACAAGTGCTGCTGGTCAGCTGAAGCTTCCAAAAGGATTGCGGGTTTCGCACGACTTCACGGTAATCTCTGCAGAAGCATATCTAACATCGAAGCCAAGCTGATTCAAGGTCTAGGCTTTGTCACTTCCTGGAATTCCTTATGACCAAACCCTAGCTGCAGACGAGGTAGCAGATTCCCAAAACGATTCAAGGCAGCGTATTCCCAAGACATCGGATTCCCAAGGTGCCATAGCTAGGAGATGAGAGCGGCCAGCGTGGTAAGAGAGCTTTACCAGGCGATGGCCCTTGCTGTTGTCCCTCCACCAATTGCCTGTGGCATCTGCGCTCCCGCAGCTGGGCTGCTCTTGACGTGGCGACTGCCACCGTTCATGCGGGCAAAGAGATAGCGCAGCACACGCTCCTTCTGCTCCCACGTTAGATCGGCTATGTCGACCGAACTTCTTGATCCACTCCTGCAAACGTACCGTTCAAACAAGTCAGTCGAGACGAGAGAGAGAGAGAGAGAGAGAGAGAGAGAGAGAGAGAGAGAGAGAGAGAGAGAGAGAGAGAGGGGGGGGGGCTCAGAGACATGCTCCAAGGCGTTGTAATCTGTGCCTGCAGCATAGACAGGAGCATGTCCATGGCCACAGACTCACCCCAGGGGGCAGCCAAAAGAAGCAACTCTGAAGTTTTGCTAGCAAACTGCCATTTCGCTCAGAAAAGCTGCCAACACTAGCATCTCTTTTAATGCAAAGTAGCACCTGTTTTTTTTTACTGTGGATCAGGCCGCATGCTTAATCACTTCAAAACTAGTAGCAGCATAACATTGGGTTGGCACGAGTTGAATGAGTTGCACTGCTCTCAGGGTTCCTGGTTTTGCTGTCATGATAATCGTCAATTGGCCATCGCTATTTCAATCGCAGTTCTAATGGTCACTGACGTCAACACCACGGCCACAATCACAGCTTCAGCTGGTGACTCTTACAGCATTTCGGCAGCTTGCAGATCGTCGAAAACACTGTTAGTGCTGGTGTCGGATTTGTGGAACGTTCTCACTTTAGGATAGTCACCCTGGCCCCGATATGCATCGGTCATCTTCTTCTGGTATGCTGACTCGGCTGCCTTTTTGTACTGTTGTCTGCAGAAAAAGACAAGCCAATTGTGCATTTCAACAGCTAGACTAGGCTTTGTACTGAGCTGTGTAAAGATGCAGCAAAGCGCAAGCAGCTTACCAGTGGAGAAGGGCTGTACAAAACAGTACAACATCATTCTTGGAGTCGTTGAGCTACGCATTTACTAATTTAGGCATTTTGGCAGTGCTGTTTTAGTCAGCCCTGCAGTACGAGACTAGTAAGCCGGCCGATGAATGGTTCAAAAGCCATCCTCTGCCCTTCGACAAGTCAGCATTGTGGGTAATCGGACAGAAAGAATACATAGTATATGTTGAGAATCGCAGGAATGCAAAAACGGCAAATCAGTTAGCCTCGCCAGAAGAAGCTCTTTCCCCGTTTTCAGTTTCGTGCAAATGAATGTACTGCACGGTACCCGGGTAGTAACCCGGCAGCACAAACATGCTGTATGTGTGTGTGTGTGTGTGTGTGTGTGTGTGTGTGTGTGTGTGTGTGTGTGTGCGCGTGTATGCGTGCGTGATAAATGCTGAATGCAGTGCCGTACATCTCGAGTACTGGTGCTCGGGGATGTGGCTGTGTCTACAGTACCACTCTTGTGATGCATACGCTGTTCGATGTCTGTGCATCCATGCAGCAGCACCCACGCCGGCCACTGTCACCAATGCACTGCCACTGCAGACGTAGCTAAACCCCTTCAGTCCCACCGCCCTACCAGGGCAACAACTTGATTTGCGCCTTCGGTGCTAACTTCAGCGTTTTAGCCTTAGAGATGGTCTATTACACTCACTGGCTGTCGGTGATCTCTTTGCGCACTTGGTTGATCGATTCGAGGAAGAAAGTCTCGATGTCAGTCCGTTGAATCAGGATGTTTCGTGCCAGCTTCTTGATCTTGGCCATCTCCTGGGTTTTCATGTCGACGATCTTCTTGAGCTTTGCAATCTCGTTTCGGCTCGACTCGTTCTCGACTGAAGCTTTTTCAATCAATGCAGCTCTCTCGGTATCGAATTCCTGCACCATGTGACTGAGCGCCTTTTCCAGGACCTCGACCTTGCTCTCGAGCTGCAACCAAAACGTTTGAAAGGCTATAGACAGCCTTCAGCCACAGTTACATACCTGCATTGCCTCATTGTAGCTCCTAGCCAGTCATAACAATGACTAAGTTGTTTTGCAACAGCTAGAGAAAGGTGTTATCGTGCTGCATCACACCTTTGACAGACTCTATTGGCCTACTTCTTTAGCCTGCATAGTTCTAGTCGAGACTGTCCTAGTCAAGGTTAAGCTCCGTGACTAACATTCAAGTAATCCTGGCCATGCACATGCATGTCGCCAGAGTAGCAATTTGCGGACCAATACTCAAGCAAGTCTATTTGACCAGCCTATCACATCACACAGCAGGCATTGAGGAGCAGCAGCAGAGGACCAGCAGGGAAAGAAAGAGCAGTTGGGGCAATGAAGAGGAGCAAGAAAGACAAGCAAGAGTAGGGAAAGGAGGACAGGGAGGAGGCTAGGAAGCATAGATCGGCGGAGGAGCAGCAGCAGCAGCAGCAGCATGGGAGCTGCGGTGGGATTGAGTGGAATTGGGGCTCACCTCAGCTATTTTCAGCTTCTGCCGCTTACTCTCCATCACCTTGTCTTGCATGGCTGCCGTGCTGCTCTCTTTCTCTGCAGCCAGTATCTCGCTCTCTTCCTTAAGGCTCTTGCTCTGTTTCCTCAGCAGGTCGCCCTCTCTGATGTGATGGCCGAGAGCCTCAGACAGGCGGACGTTCTCCTTGTACACCGAGCGCGTGGTCTCGTCCAGGTTGCTGCAATGTATGAGACGACACAACTAGAAAGTAGACATGGTTTATGGCAAACGAAGCTCGTTAAGCAAGCAGTTTATTGCACTCGTCTGCAGAGTAGACAGAAGAGGCAGACAGGAGAATGCAACCCCCTCCAAGATTAGAGGGGGCCTTTGATGAATTGGTAAGGCCTCATTCTGCTGCACACTCATGCGACCGCGTGTGCAGTCATGGAATTGTATGCCAGCAGTCTGAGAAGTAGGTCTCCGTGCGAGCAGTACTCACGAGATGGCTTCATGGTGCGCTCGTTCTGCGAGCTCGGCGATCTTCTGGCTGGCCTCTTTCTGTAGCATGGCCTTTCAAAAAGAAAAGTATTCACACGTCATCCACACTTCATACAAAATCCAAGAAACTCACGGGGCTATTAGGTTGGATGATGCAACATTGCTATGGCCTTGGCAAGAGATAACAAACAGTACACAAGTAACAATTGACAGGGCGAAAATCATCAAAGGAACCACTAAATATAGGTTACTCCACGACTCTGTGCTCGGTATGCTTAATAATAATAATAATAATAATAATACACTTGATAAAGCGCCCTTCGAGAACTCAATCCCTGTCAAGGCACTTCGCATATGCTGCAAAGGAAACATGATCGAATGGTGAGTGGTACCATGCTTGATAAACAACAAGAATAACATGGTTAAGGGTGACATGAACAGGGTCAGCATGCAAGTGTAGTCAGTTGCAGCATGCAGCAGTGTCAGCATGCGTAAGCACATAAAGGACGAATCACAGGAACCCACTAATGCTGTCATAAATAGGTGCATTTTAAAGTTCTTTTTAAATGTGGTCAAGTCAGGGGATGTCGTGACGTAAGTCAGGAGTGAGTTCCAGGCTTTGGGAGCATACAAACTAAATGCACGGTCTCCAAAGAATTTGAGGTAGATAAACAGTTAGATTCTGAAATGCGGGTGCTATGATGCTTAGCCCGGCGGGCTAGTAGATCTGATAGGTAGGCTGGAGCCAAAAAATGAAGGGACCAAAAAAGTGAGCGACGAAACCTTGAAGTCGATCCGTTGCTTGACTGGTTGCCAGTGCAGGTCGGCGAGAAGTGGTGTGATGTGGCAGTTGTGAAGCTTACGACAGACAAGCCTGGCTGCAGAGTTTTGCACCGGCTGTAAGCGCCTGACTGCACATGCTGGTAGACCAGCAAGCGCTGAGCTACAGAAGTAAAGACGGAATGTTAAAAATGCATGGACTAACTTATGTGTGATATCCCTGCCTAAACAAGCCCGAATTTTAGCAATGTTATGTAGCTAAAAGTAAGCAGACTTGATTGGGGAGCTGATGTGCTCTTCTAATGAAAGGTCACTTTGGAACATACCACCTAGATTTCGTGTAGATTCAACAGGAGATATGCTGGCAGAGCCGACTTTAAGCATTAGCCTGTCCAATTTCTGAATCACATTTGGCTTGCCCATAACTAGTAAGTTGGTTTATCATCATTCAATTTAAGAAAACTTGCTGCCATCCATGTGCTTCTTTTCACAATTTATACTTTCCCACTTGCCACTGTGATTGCCAATCACAATTTGGGCTGCCACTTTTATGCACGACACACACAACTGTCCCTATGCTTTGATCCCTTCCAGCCATCTAGCACATCAAATTCTCTCAACTCCCTTGCAGCATGTATTCCTTATATCTGCACACGGATGGCAGCACAATTTCTCAAATTGAATGACAATGAAACCAAAGTAAAATATATGGGGAAACCAAATGTGAATCAGATAATGGAAAGCTTAATGCTCAAAACTGGATCTGCCAGCATATCTCCTGCCACAGCTGCATCAAATCTAGGTTCATCAAAACTATGGTTAATTGTATGTGTGGAGCATTTGCAAACTGAAAAATAATGCACCCTAGTACCTAGTGTCATTGCTGTAAACATGCTTTGGCCACTGATGATGACAAGTGCAATGGCATATTGCAGCCAAATGATGCAGCTGGGCTGGTCCATTGAGTTAAGGGCCGGGGAAAGAACCAAAGAGGACGGCTGCTTGTCTTGTCATGCGGCAAGACTGCGATTGCATTGTCAGCCAATGGCTAGCGATCGAGCCTCTACTTGCCACAGCCTCAGACAGGATTGAGACACTGCCCAGCAGCAGCAGCAGCAGTGGCGCCTGCAGCTGCTGGCAGAGCTCGGCAAGGCAGCAAGAGGCCTCACTTTCTCTTCGAGGAAGCGATGCTCCGCCTTGGACATGTCCTCCTTATGGGCACGGTCGGCAAGGAAAGCCGCATCACGGATGTCGTCCAGCTCCTTCTGCATCTGCGCTCGCTTTCGCCTGAACTCCTTGACATGCTGCAGCTCGCTCTGCATGAGTGCCAGGTCGTCCGTCTTGAGCTGCAGCTGCCTCTCGAGCTGCGCCATCTGCTCGTTGTAGTCATCGATCAGCGCCTGCTTCTCTTGCCGTGCTTGCCGTCGCAGGTTCCTCATCTCGTTCTCCATCTTTTCCATCTGCAAAATTCGACGGCATGAATTTCCAGCTCTCTTTTTTGTGGCTACTAGAGAGATATCTGCTCACCTTGCAGCGGCAGTAGCTGGATGGAAAGCCTGGAGAAACAGAACCGCGACAGCCCCTGTATCGGGTTCGGGCAGATGTACGACGTCAACTCACGGAATCATCCTTGGTCTGATCTTGCTTTTTGAGGAAAGTTATTATGTCAATGGTATCCAGTTCAGTCTGGTGCATTCTGCCACCGAGCAGCTCGTTCTCGACGGCCAGATGCTTTGCATTATCCCTGGAAGAGGACATTACACTCGAACGAATGCCGTGCACAAACGGACGTACAGCATTTGACAAAGAAACGTGGCCCCATAGTCAGTGGCTGGCCACAAATTGCTGAGTTACAGCTGCTACGTTGGGTCAAGGACTGGAGAACTTACTCCATTACAGGCACCTCACGGATGGTTAACAAGGCAACAAACAATCAATACCGTCTGCCGGGCTTGCTTAGTTAGAGCTTGCAGTCAAAGAAGAAACATTTGAAAGGCTGTCATTTTGCTTTTACTCTTGGTCCTGAAGGACAGGCCGACAACCGACGAGAGCGATTGCACAGATCTTGGAAGGCTGCAAATCGAAGCTGCAGCTTAGAACGAAAGCAGAAGTAATGGGGGCAGGAAGCCAATGTCAGCATCTAAAGTTATCCTTATGGTATCCGTCTGCAGCTATCCCAATTCCTTTGAGGACAGCAGCCATCTACATTTTGCTGAGCTTTCGCCCACCGGTAAACGCAGCTTAGCTAGTCTGGACGATATCTCATCCTGATGAGCTCCATCTTGTGATTAAATCAAGCATTAAAACTGAGTGCCTCCGAAGAGAAACACCTGCCGTAAATGAATGCACCTGGGTATGTCGAAGCAGGTGGGAACAAGAGATGACATAGACTGGCAGGCTGAGGAGTGGCATCATAAACTTTATAAATGATACTTTGCCTAAATGGCAGAAGCAGAATCTCTGTAGCACTGGCTGCACCTCCCTGCTGGGCTCCATGTGTTCAAGAAGAAAATGGAAAAAAAATGTGTCAGCCTCGGGGAGGGACTCGGCCAAGAGCTTACGACGTTGACATACATCTGAACGTTTTCTTGTTTCCGACTTGCCAGGTGAACTACTCGGTTACTCGGCTTGGCCACCGGGATCAAGAATGATGCGCAGCCAGCTCTCTCCTCTCCCTCCCCTCTCTCTCTCTCTCTCTCTCCCTCTCTCTCTCTCTCTCTCTCTCCCTCTCTCTCTCTCTCTCTACCCTCTCTCTCTCTCTCTCTCTCTCTCTCTCTCTCTCTCTTCTCTCTCTCTCTCTCTCTCTCTCTCTCTTCCCTCTCTCTTTTTTCTCTCTCCTCTCTCCCCTGCCCTCTCCTTCTTCCTCCCTCTCTCTCCTCTCTCTCCCACCTCTCCCCCTCTGTCTCTCCTCTGTCTCTCCTCCGTCTCTGTGTGTGTGTGTGTGTGTGTGTGTGTGTGTGTGTCTCTCTCTCTCTCTCTCTCTCTCTCTCTCTCTCTCTCTCTCTCTCTCTCTCTCTCTCTCTCTCTCTCTCTCTCTCTCTCTCTCTCTCTCTCTCTCTCTCTCTGCAAGGACAAGAGCTTAAGGTAAGCTAGCTTTGCAGTTTTGTGCACCAGGACAACCAACAGTCACTTACCGATATTCGTTCTTGGTAGCCTCCATGGCAACGAGTCGAGCTTCCCAAACCTTGGAATTTGCCAGAGCCATCTTCTGAACACTCTCTTCCTTTCCTTTCTTCGATGACTTTCTACCATGAAAAAAATAAGACAGCGTATAGTACACCAACCATTGTAGCAGGTCATTTGCATTTTGGGTTTACACTAGGCCTTGCACATGTAAGAAGATAAAAGACACCCAGATATGCTGCCCTGCCCATTTTTGTTTTGGCACAGGAAATCAATGGGAGCTGATTCAATAGCCTCATTTGTATAGCAGCTCAACAGCCTCATATCGGCTTTCAACCGCTTGAACCTGACAATAAAGAATTGCCTGCTAAGCTCTTCCCGAACCTAGTTTTTACTAAAGCCTGTGTACAAAAGCTTCGCAGGATCTACAAGCAAACGTCACCTGTCAGAAATAGATTTTAAACCCTACGATAGCAACATAGTAATGCTCAGTCGGATAGGCGTAATACACAGCAGCCATTAAGCGCTCATTATATTTGAATATTTGAGTGCTTAAGCATGTACAGCCCTCGACTGTGTAAACGATTCACCACGGGAATTTACTGCACATGCTCGTTGTCTGACCGATCTTCAGCGTCAATGCATAGTGTTTACTAAATTCCCCATACCGACAGGCGACCATTCACGACAAGATGACGGCTGACTAAAAGCCTCTTGATGTTTATAATCGATCGCTCTCTCCCCTCTATTTTTCGTAATCTGACTTGAAAATATTCTAGGACATTCTTGTACTTGCTTATTGTATATAGAACCTTGCTAATCCTATTTTGCTTTATTCCGAGTTACCCATGTCTTATATGCTTTGCATTGATTATACTTACGCATTCACTCTTAGATGCACCACTAACATAAAAAGAAGACGTACCACTGCTGCTAAGATTTACGCAAATTTTCTAAACTGACTGCTAAACCTTTACTTATAGTCACCTGCACCAATAGAGGTCCTATTCACAAATCACGCGCGTCCACTAAATGGCATCCATCCTACGGCGGTTATTCGCAGTAGAGCAGCTTCTCAGCCAAGGCGTAAGCTGCTCCTACTTCAGGACCCGGTCAGGAGTTGGTCCAAGACCTGCAGGAGCTAATCCTTTATGCTAGCGCAGCGATGACCGCTTAGACTCGTGTGCCGCTGTATAAATGTAGCTGTTGAATCAGTCAACCTTTCCTTCAGTCGACCTTGTTGTAATTTTAGCAATCTTGCAGCCGAAGCCGTCTAAACCTATATTCTGATTTCGGTAACCTATAGCAGCAGCTGGCTAGTCGTGGTTAAGTAGCAGTTTCACAGAAAAGCCCGATTAGCGTTTGTACGTACTTTCGCGTACCGTTCTGCAAGTGGTCGACAACTCCAAAACAAGCCGAGAATGGTCTTTCCCAGGCTGCGCATGACCCAGTGCTTCAATTTCAAGCCAAAAAATCCGCCGAACCTTAGCAGGTGGCCGATTACTGGTTCTTCGGCGCAGACTAGCTTCTCACGGACACCACTGACAGCGAGCCATCAACTCGCAAGACTGGCCATTGAAAGAGACCGAGTCACCGTGCGACCGGCATCGCCAGACAGACGCCAGCGCGTACTGAACACTCTTTGAGCCCGTTATTAAGATACTGTTAAAAAATTGATTACACGTTATTGCTGGAAACCTAGGTATTTCTCGGGCGTCGTCGTTTTTCGATTACTAGCATATGCTCGACAGCGTTCTTTGGCCGAGACGTTGCAGTCCGCCCTTCGAGAAGCCGAAAAAAAAACAGTCGCAAAGTATCTAACCATACATGAATCCAACGGAAACATCTGAGCTGGTTCTTGGTTCCACCGAGCCTTCCCCCCCCCCGACCCCTGCAGGAAGTGGTATCGAACCCCCGCTGGTTTGGACCCACTCGCAGTAAACACTGACAGTCAGCAGTGGCTTAAATCGTTTCGTAATACCTACCCCTTCTTTCCCTTTTTCCCCTTCTTCCCTTTCCCTTTCTTTCCAGACTTCCCTTTCTTCGGCATGCTGGCTGGTCGGCACTCCTACGGCACGGGCGGGATACGGCCGGGCGCGTTCAATTGCTAGGCTACCGCAGTGTGCCCTTGCAACTGCCTCTTGGATTGACGCAACTGGCCGATACATTTATTATACTGCTTATTAGTCTTTTAATAGTCATCTCATGAGTTTAATCAAGTATACTTGCTATCGTGGAATTGACTTTTACAGATAAACATGGATATTGGCAGCATGTCAACTGTAGTAGCAGTCCTAGTCCTCCACTACAGCGGCCAGACCATCTCGCCCCTCCCTATCGCGGTTCGGTCGATCGTGCTGTTGCGTGTGCACTGCCTCTTTGGGCTCTGCTTTAGGTGAGCTTAAGACAAACATGACAGCGATTAAATAAGCCCTTGCCACAACTCGAAATGATAGCCGGTTTCAGAACTACTGTGGGATCGCATTAGTCCGACTAGGCTCTTCTTACAGGCCATTAGCCTTAGGTCGACACGCAGCCGGCCAGTTCAGGCTTACCGATTTATCTCGTGCAGCTAAGGTAATCGCAGTACATAATCCTAATCCGTGCTTTCAGCTTTTCTGCAAATGCCCATCGTACTTTTGCGTCTAGTTGCAGTAGTCGTGTGTTTAACGTCGATGGCGACCCAACGTGCTGTCTGTCCCTCAACAGCTACGACGTGCTTGTAGGCAAGCCGGCTATCCGCCGAGCCGTGTACCGATACGATTGTACAGACTCAATTTTTTCTTGGCTTCCGCACGGCCAATTTGCATAAGCCGATCGATCAAAAAACCAAGCTCCTCGCAGTAAACCCTAAATGTATGGGCGTGACTACGCCCACGTCATTCCACCACAGCCGGACTCAAACCGCTCCGCCTGGCCTACAGGCGCGCGTACCGGCTCATTAGGCCTACAGGCGCGCGTACCGGCTCATTAGGCGCTGCAGTTGGACAGTATCGGCTGACTAAGCTGGATTTAATTGCAACGGGTCAGCTGTGGGCGCCTGACCCGTTGCAGTCCTGCAGCAAGGAACTTTCTGCCCTGTGTCGGCCTGTGCGCACGCTATCCACTCTCCCTCTCCCTCTCTCTCTCTCTCTCTCTCTCTCTCTCTCTCTCTCTCTCTCTCTCTTCTCTCCTCGAGTTCTGGAGCTGCTCCTACGATGGCTACCACATCCGTATGTACGCTCGCACGCTTGCGTCGCCTGCGTATAATGCAATACAGCCATCGTCGTCACTACGACAACCGACTTGTGGGAGCGTCGCTCTTCGTCGCCCACGAGCCCCTAGAAATGTACGGCTGGAATTAGTGACATTACCCTGTTAATTTGAGATTTGAATTTAAAATATCAGATTCTCATAATCTGTAAGCTTTCTCCTTGACGGAAGCCTAAAGTTAGTGTTCGGTATCTGTGCAAGACTATATATGGACTGTTTACCACGGTGGCGCACTTGAGCTCTCTAAACTGGACTGCTGAAAGTCAGTGTTGGTGTGGCTACTGAAAGAAACGATTAAAAATCTACAGGAAATGGCGAATTTGGCTGTTAGTCTGGTCATTTAAGTAGCTCACTGTCTTAATGGATAAAGCAGCTGCTAATGCTCACGGTTGATAAATAATTACAGTAGATTTCTTACTCTGACCCAGAAGGCTCGCCAGGGCTCAGTTCCTCAACACATCGTGCACTAGTTTCAAGCTTCTTGTGCCCTCAACTCCTCTTAAAACAAGTAATTCGCTCCTCTTTCGTTCAATTGCATACTGCCAATGATAATAATTATATTAATAATGTAGTTGGACAGTAAGTACCCTGAGAGAGCTTAACCTTGTTCTAGGTACTTTATATATATATATATATATATATATATATATATATATATATATATATATATATATGTATGCCATAAAATAAAAGAAGGGTGTTAATTTGTTAGTGTATGCTTTCGCATTGTCCCAGGACGCATAAGCACACACAGGACGATTCAAACAGTCCCAGTAGATGCTGTGAGGAAAAGGTGCGTTTAAGCTTCTTTCTTCACATCGTCACATCAGGGCATGCAGAGATGTGTCTAGGAAGAGAGTGAGGAGAGCGGATGGTACGATACCAAGCCTGATTAGATAGTAGTTCGGATAGCTAGGCTGGAGCTAGAGAATGAAGAAATCCAACAGTGAGGAGAGAACCTTAAAGTCGATTTGCTGCTTGATTGAGGGCCAGTGCTGGTCGGGGAGAAGAATTGCAATTTGGCAACTGCAACGTTCACGACAAACAAGCCTGGTTGCAGAGTTTTGCATCAGCTGTAAGCGCTTCATTGCTCAGGACGGAAGACCTGCGAGTATTGAGTTACAGAAGTCGAGACGGCACGTGACACTTGGATGGACCAACTTAAATGTGGTTTTCCTGTCTAAGCAAGTCTGACGTTTTGCAATGTTCCTCGGCTGAAAGTAATCAAACTTAACCGTGGACTTGATGGGGTCGTCTAGTGAAAGGTCATTTTGGAACAGTACATCAAGATTAATTGCCGATGCTGAAGGAGATTGGCTGGCCGAACACATTTTGAAGGATAGGTCTTTCAATTTCTGAGCACACGTAGTATGTTTTTCCATTGCTAGTAAGTTGGTTTTGCGTTAGTTTAATTTGAAAGAGTTTGCTACCATCGCAATGCCTGCAACGCATGCAGCAAGAGAGTTGATAGGGTTTGAGGCGAAAGATTGTGTTGTGACTGCCGGAGCCGTTCCTCTTCGGGTCTTGGATTGTAGCATCCAGCTGATATTCAGCTAAATTTGAGATTTCCTAGGTTAGAGGTTCGGATCGAGATCGTGTGTGCGTACGGGGCTAAAGCGGTTTAAGTGTTACAAGCCAGCAATTGTCAGGGGCTCCATGAAACGGCAAGGTTCGTCGGTAGCTTTGGAAGGTAGCAGAGAGCTTTTGAGGTCTGTTGGTTTGGTCAGGCCTCCGTATAGAGTGCAGAGTACTTGCATGCCAATGCATGCTGACGATACTCAGCTGTATTTGTCATTTAAACCGTCGGAGTCTGCTGCAGCAACTGAGAAACTGAATGCTTGCCTTGCCGATATTCGATCCTGGATGTCGGAAAACTTCCTGAAATTAAATGACGATAAAACCGAACTGCTGCCCATAGGACACCCTAAGCGTGTGGCTGGATTAAAAGGCTTTGCTTTTCTAATAGGTGATGCTATTGTGCGACCTTCACCACGTGCTCTTAATCTAGGTGTCGTGTTCGACAGCTGCCTCAATTTCAAAAGCTTCATTCAGAAGACTGCTTCTACAGCTAGCCATCACATCCGATCCCTATCCAAGATTAGAAGGTGTCTCCCACAGTGGCTTGTAAAAAATATAACTAGCTCTTTAGTTCTGTCTCGGCTTGATTATTGTAATTCCCTTTTGGCTGGGCTGCCAAATAAAGCTATTATGCCACTACAGCGGACTCTGAATATGGCTGCAAGGCTGGTCTTCAAGTCCCAGCGGTTTGAGCACGTGTCTCCTTTGCTGAAAGAGCTAGGATGGTTGCCGGTTGAGCAAAGGATAAAGAGCAAAGTTCTTACGCTGACCCACAAGGCCTGCCACGGCTTGGCTCCTTCGCACCTAGCTGAACTGCTGCATCAGTTTCAGCCTGTTCGTGCCCTGAGGTTCTGTGTGGACAATAAATTAGCTGTCCCATTCCTCCACTTAAAGACAGTTGGCGACAGAAGCTTTAGCTCTGCAGGTCCTACACTGTGGAACTCGCTTCCACACTTCTTACGCAACGACAACTACTCTCCTACTGCCGACTAGGGCACATCTTTTTCAGCGGTCCTGAACTGCTACTTCTATGCTACTCACTACCTCAACTACTCTCCTGACTCGGCTATGCTTCCCACTTTCTCTTTGTTGCGTGAGACGAAGTCTGTTGACTACCGAATGCGTACCGAAAGCCGCTTAGGCTGTGAGTTCGCTATGCAAAACTCTCCTGCGTAACACCCACACGGTCTTTATGACTTTGTGGAGTTACTGACGGAGAGACATTACATTACATTACATTACATTGCTCTTGGCCGAAAGCTTGCTGTTTATTTCATCTTCCGCACGTCGGATCACTCGTGGCAGCCGCCTCGTGATAATAAAGTTGCCGAGCGCCCATTCCCCTGCCCCGCCGCCAAACGTTAGGGATTGGGCCTCACGATGGACCGCGAGGGGAAGTGAGTGAATCGTGCGGAATACCCAGACCTGGCAGGCCACACGACAATTACTCCGCCTGAGCCCCTTTCGCCGGCCAAACGCGAAGCCCTGGGAGCCCACCTCAGCATCTGCACATGAAGCTGCCACAAGCACACGGTAAGCATCTTGGTGAATAGCTCTGTGGGAATTGCTCGCTAACATGAAATATCGTAAATATAAAATAGCCGCCAGACGAGTCTACGGAGAGGAGTTGAGGCTCACCAGTCCTTACATTTCCTTGCTCAAAGTCAAAAAGTCGGATGCAGCTTACTGGCTGTTTCCGGCGATGTTTCATATTAGCCGGACGTTCAAATGGGAGTGATAACAATTTCAAATTACAGAACCTACTGGAACCTACTCGCGAACCATCGGATCAGCGAGCCAAAAAAGGATTTCAGCTCAATCGAGTTGCGATTCTGCAGCCTCAGGGTTACCTCAGGTCAGGTTTACCTCAGGGTTACCTCAGGTCAGTGCTTTTACCTTTTGAGCAGTATCAATACTGCTCTTCCTTCAGGTTTCAACGCAGGGCTTTAAGGCCAGGGCTTTAACTTGCCACTGTCATGATCCGGTCGACTTCCGGTGTACTGGGTGCATGAGTGTTCGTGTTTATGTTTGCCAATGCAGTGACAAGCTGCAACCACTGCTCCTGCTATGGTCGGCAACTAAAGCGAGTATCCACTGCACGACACAAGCGTGCCCAGACAAGTAGGAGAAGGCCCCAAAAGGCGGGTCTCCATCTCTTTGGTAGCATGTGAATGACTGAATATACGCGGGTACTTTACCTACGGAGGCAAAAAAAAATACGGTTCAAAAGCGCTCCGATCTTTCCCAACTCCAGCCAGCTGCCGAGCAGCTTTGCGAAATTTTTCACAAACGAGTACTTGACATGCGACTGACGCCTCGTCATCTTGGACATCCGTGCAAATACGTTTTAGTTTAGTGTCTCTTTTTTCATCCGCTTCAAATTTTCCTGCATTGCTCGCACGTTCTGCATTGGAGGAATTCATCGTCACGGAAGTTCAAACATGGCGATGCTTTCACCACGCTTTCACTGCTAATTCCGAAACGCAGTCCTTTCGGTTGCTCTTCGCTGGTGCACTCGGCCTGCTGCTCACTTCCGCCACGGCTCTCAGCCCTGACGGACCCGCTTGTTTTCGTGAAGCTTAAATTTAAGACCGAAGAAAGGTGCTTGGGCTATGTGCTAACTGAGCACTAGCTGAGTACGTGCATACTTGTACATACCGGTGTGTACGTCCTACTCAGTCAGTCACGCACTGCAATCCCAACACGTTCGCCGTAACCAGGTTTTTTGCGTAAAGCGATGCCGGCCGTCGTTCGGATTTTAACACCGAAGGCGCATCGCCGACTCGTAGCCACTCGTACTCCATCTTTATTAGACGGACAGCAGGCACTCGGACGCAGTTGCTCGTCACTCTCTCGGTAGGCGTCTATCATTCGAGCGTGCGTTCGGCGAGAAAAGCAGCGCCTCGAGTGGCGACCTCAAGTACCTCTTGGAAGCGCGTCTCCTACGAGACAGCGGGCAACGGTGCGACCAAGTATGGCACCGGCAGCAGAAGCAGAAGCTGGCTGACCCTCCGATTGCTGCATTTCCGGTTGCGATTTCGCACCGTCCCTGGATTCGAGCGGATATGCCGACGCGACGCTCCGCTGGCGGACGCCGGATGGAAAGAATCGACGACCACGCAAACCGCATTTCTTGTTTGCTGGGCGTTTGCGAATGGTCTGGCGGTCGCACTGGGAAAAGAAAATGCAGAGCAGATAAAACGGTGAAGTGAAAACATCATTTAGGGCGGATCAGACGTGCCGACGATTCCCTACCAAAGTGCAAGTGTTACATTTCAGAAAAAAGGAAAACAGCAAAGTGCAAGTGCAAAAAAAAGTTGCAAGTTTCAAAAAAGCAAAGTGCAAGTGTACAAATGCAAGAGTTAAATTTCTCCGCCGCTAAAATAGTGCACCTAACGGGTGCCAGTCCGTGAAAACACGCGGCAAATGCAGGTTAAGCTAGCGCCTTGAAGCGCGGCCAACGAGTTCCAGAAGCTGCTTCGAAACAAGTATGGCGACGGTAGCAGAGCACAGCAGCATAAGCAGCGCTTGTACCTCAATATAAGTGCTTATCTTTCATTTAGATTGGTCCATTCCATGGCCAATGAGAGGCACGCTGTACCCGACCAATTTGTGCACGCTCTTCGTAATGGAGAGCGACCGTTCGAGAACCGTTGCAAAAGTGATTGCCACCGTGACTTATCACGTTCGTCCCAGGAGTCGTCTCACCAATCTGGTCTTTATCTTATTTGATAATAATAATACTGATGATAACAATAATGATAATGTATTTGTATAGCTCTCTCTCTCTCTCTCTCTCTCTCTCTCTCTCTCTCTCTCTCTCTCTCTCTCTCTCTCTCTCTCTCTCTCTCTCTCTCTCTCTCTGCTCACTTTACATATGCTGTAAAGGAAACATCATCGATATCCTTTCAGTTAGACAGTCTGTGGGGCATGGTAGATAAGGTCTAGCAGATCTCTTACGCGAGAGTGCAACCGCCGGAAGACTTTCAAAAAGCGGTAACAAATTATTGGGTTGGCAGCTAAGTTCCCGCCGTTTTTTTTTTTAATTTTAACATTCATCATGCCATTAAATGTTTTTGGCATAATGTTTTAAATCATTCGAAAAAGGGTGTTTTTTCTACCGGAATCTATGTTTCTCTTGTTTGAGTTAATCATTTTATTTTTCTAGATCATTGAAATGGAATGTCAAGTTGAGAAAGATGAGAATTTTCGACACCTTCTTTTTGCTTTAATCAAGGTTGTAAGACCGCAAAAGCTGCTCGTGACATTTGTGCTGTGTATGGAGTGGGTACCATAGCTGAAAGAACCTCTCGTGATTGACGTGTCAAGTTCACAAATGAAAAAAATTTGACCTCAAAGACGCACCTCGTTCTGGTCGTTCAGTTGAGTTCGATGAAGAGCGATAAAACCAACTATTGCAAGAAAATTCACGTCAAACGAAAAGAGAACTGGCAGAGACAATGGAATGTTCCCACACTTCTATAGAGAAGCATCTTAACTCGATGGGAAAGGTTCAGAAGTGTGAAGCATGGGTAACTCACGGCGAATTGAAACAGGAAATATCTCCAGTTGAATCAGCTTGAAATCTAGGTGTCATATTCCAAAGCGACCTCTCCTTAGACGACCACATCAGCTCCACAGTCAAATCCGCCTATTTTCAGCTTCATAACATTGCTAAAATTCGGGCCTGTTTAGATAAAGATACCACGTCCAAGTTGGTCCATGCATTCGTGACATCCCGTCTCGACTTCTGCAATTCACTTCTCACTGGCCTACCAGCATGTGCGATCAGGCGATTGCAGCTGGTGCAAAACTCTGCTGCTAGGCTTGTCTGTCGTGAGCGTCGCAGTTGCCACATTACTCCACTTCTCGCCGACCTGCACTGGCTACCAGTGAGGCAACGGATTGACTTCAAGGTTTTGTCGCTCACTTTTAGGTCCCTTCATTCTATGGCTCCAGCCTATCTGTCAGATATACTACCCCATCAGGCCAAGCATCATACCACCCGCTTTTCGGAATCCAACAGTCTAGAAATACCTCGTACAAACCTTAAATCCTTTGGAGACCGTGCATTTAGTTCGTATGCTACCAAAGCCTGGAACTCCCTCCCGACCTGCGTAGAACATCCCATGACCTGACCACATTTAAAAGGAACTTAAAAACACACCTATTTAGGACAGCATTTAGTGGGTCCCTGTGATTCGTCCTTCATGTGCTTATGCGTGCTGACACTGTGCATGCTGCCACTAACCACATTTGCATGCTGACTCTGTGCATGTCACCCCTAACCATGTTATTCATTTTGTTTGTTTTTCAAGCATGATATTACTCACCATTCAATTGCATTTCACTTTTCAGCAAATGTAAAGCGCCTAGAAAGAGATTAAGTTCTCTGAGGGCGCTTCATCAAGTGCAGTATTATTATTATTATTATTGTCGCTATACAAATTCGGCTGTGAAATAGGCTAAGATTTTGGTACTGGGCCGTGATACCCCAGGAGGTAAGGTGCTCGCTCTTCACGACCGAGTGTGTGGGTTTGATTCCTGCAGTAGGGAGATTTTTATTGCCATCTGCAAGCAGGGGTGATAGCCGATAAGGCTCTTCTGCCGCTATATAAATGAGGCTGTCAAATCAGCACAGATTTGTTTATGGTTTTTGTTGCTTTCGTGCATTACTATCGACGGTTTTCAGACACCATTTTCTCGGCTGTTGTCATGGCCATACCTGACTTCATCTGTTTTCCCGAAAACCGACTCAGAATCTAGCTGGGCTTCACTGCTTAATCTGAACCCCTGGCTTTGTAGACATTCAGTTCTTTAGATTGTAACTTCTCAGAAGATCGAGAAGGCGAGCACCTCTAGCTCGCATCTCAATAAATATATAAAACGATTTTGAACGATAACACGATTAGTGCACACAATACAAGAAGGCGAAAACCTCCATCTGCAGTTACCCTAGCTTTTGCCACTGCGACTTACTTATCACGTTCATTCCAGGAATTGCCTCACAAATCCGGTCTTTGACTTACTTTCAGTGTTTGGGGCAAAATGAAGAAAGTCTACAAGATCTCTTACATAAATATACATTAGGACGAAGACATTCAAAATTCAGTAAAACATTAGGTTACTTCGTATCGGAGCAGGAATTCGTTCGGTCGGACGACACACTGATTCAGCAGCCGTAGTATTTAGGAACGACTCGAAGTTGGTTTGCATGCAGTAATCACGACATTTCATCTATTTACTTCAAATCACAGCTACAAATTCTTAAAGATAGCCAGCTAAATATCATAGTTATCGACAGCAAGATAGATGCTTACCAAGCCGATGGAAACGAGAAAAGAATTCATTGGAGTTTCAAGGTTAATTTTAGCGTGCAGTTAATAATAACAACAACAGAAACAATACACTTGATAAAGCCCACTCAGATCTCTTTCTAGGCTCTTTCCATTTACAGCAAAGGAAACACGATCGAATGGTGAGTGTTATCAAGCTTGATAAACAACATGAATAACTTGGTTAGGGGTGACATGCACAGGGTCAGCATGCAAGTGTGGTTAGTGGCAGCATGCACAGTGTCAGCACCCGTCAGCACATGAAGGACGAATCACAGGGACCCACTAAATTCTTTCATAAATAGGTGCGTGTTTAATTTCTTTTTAAATGTGGTCAAGTCAGGGGATGGCTTGACGCAAGTGGGGAGTGAGTTCCAGGCTTTGGGAGGGTACAAACTAAATGCACAGTCTCTAAAGGATTTGAGGTTTATACGAGGTTTTGGTAAACAGTAAGATTCCGAAAAGCTGGTGGTACGATGCTTGACCTAGTGGGGAGTAGATCAATTAGGTAGGCTGGGGCCAAACAATGAAGGGACCAAAACGTGAGCGACAAAACCTTGAAGTCAATCCGTTGCTTGACTGGTAGCCAGTGCAGGTCGGCGAGAAGTGGTGTAATGTGGCAACTGCGATGCTCACGACAGACAAGCCTAGCTGCAGAGTTTTGCACCAGCTGTAGTCGCCTGATTGCACATGCCGGTAGGCCAGCAAGCAGTGAGTTACAGAAGTCAAGACGGGATGTCACGAATGCATGGACCAACTTAAATGTGGTATCCTTATCTAAACAAGCCCGAATTTTAGCAATGTTATGTAGCTGAAAATAGGCAGATTTAATATGGAGCTGATATGGTCGTCTAACGAGAGGTCACTTTGGAATATGACACCTAGATTTCGAGCTGATTCAACTGGAGATATGCTGGCAGAGCAAATTTTGAGTTTCAGCCTTTCCAATTACTGAATCCCACTGAGTTTGCCCATAACTCGTAAGTTAGTTTTATCGTCATTTAGTTTTAGAAAAATTGCTGCCATCCATGTGTGGATGTCATCAATACATGCAGCAAGTGAGTTGAGAGAACTTGAGGTGCTTGAAGGCTGGGAGGGATCAAAGCACAGGTACAGCTGAGTGTCATCTGCATAGAAGTGAAAGCCTGGATTGTGCTTGGCAATCACATCAGCAAGAGGAAGAGTATAAACCGGGAAAAGAACCGGACCTAGCACTGAGCCCTGAGGTACGCCATATTTCAGAGGTACCTCAGATGATCTTTGTCCATTCACGTAAATACTCTGGAGTCTCCCACTGAGATTGGATCTGAACCACTGCAGAGCAGTGCCAGTGATGCCCAGGCGAGATGAGAGGCGCTCTAGAAGAACTTTGTGATCGATAGTATCAAAAGCTGCTGAAAGATCGAGCAAAACAAGCAGAGACACTCTACCAATGTCTGCATTCCTAAGTAGGTCGTTGTATACCCGAAGCAATGCTGACTGTGTGGAGTGATTAGCTCTAAAGCCAGACTGGAACTTACTAGCAAGGTGTGAGGTTTCGATATATGAGTTTAGCTGGTCCGCCACGACCCGCTCCAGTGTCTTTGATAGGAATGTTAGAAGGGAGACTGGGTGGTAGTTGCTTAAGTTCTCTTAATTTAGTGTCGCTTTCTTGAGAAGTGGCCTGACTACAGCTTTTTTTGAAAGGTGCTGGGACATGACCTGAGGCTAATGACATATTAATGACGTTAGTTATGCATGGCAACAGCAGATCAATGCAACGTAGGAGCAGGACAGTGGGAATAGGGTCCAGAGGACTTTTTCTTCTTTGATTGGAATATGAACTTCAAATCGAGATCACTACTGACATGCTGGAATGTAGACATTGAGGTGTAGCCAAGAATCGAGGGACATCATTCTAGGGGGAATGCTGCCGTCGCAGGGATAGGCTCCCTAATCTAGTCTATCTTCTGGACAAAGAATCTAGAGAAGCGATCGGCTTAACCATCACAAGGATCATCAGCTAAGGAGCTAATCTGGGAGCAATGAGAAGATGGTTGATCGTTGACATCAGCATTTTTGGATCGTGCATCTGTGATTCAACAATGTTTTTATAGAAGCTAGACTAAACCTTTACTAGGATCGATTGGTACGATCTACAGTAGTCCTTGTATGCCTGTCGATGGACAGTCAGTCCTGATCTTTCGTATATGTTTTCAAACTTGCGCTTAGTAGACCAATCTAGTTTAATGTCCGTGGTAAACCACAGGCCGTCTCGGCACCCCGCACAGTTCGCTTAGTTAGAGGTGCAAACTCGTCGAGCATTTCAGCTAGTGTCGTGTTTTAGCTATCTACCAATGATGACAGATCGGAAGAAGAACTGAGCAGCAGAGGCGAGGCAGATATTCTCGCACGGACAGCATCGATGTCAAGGGTCTTGAGGTTTCGCGATACTTCTTTAAATTAGCATCTACACCGACTTGAGCTTGTTTCTAGACACACTGAGCATAGCCCCGGCAACGCCTCTCTACATTTATAAGCAACCTTTTGATCCAATTTACAATAAGACGCATCAGAAGTGACCCACCAGAGTTAATTTTTGTACCTAGACGCTTTTTATCAGGCCACCTGAAGAGAACGCAGTAATGGCTGCTGTATATCCAGTAATATATGGCTGTATATCGCTGGCTCGGCGCCGTAACGGCATCCGAGCATCCGAGCAGCCAGCGATCGCTGCAAACTTTACTCGCGAGCGCGAAAGCTGAAGTTCGTAAATAGAGCGTGCGTCTCAAAACAAAGAATGACAAGCGTCTCTGGTGGGATTCTGAACGAGCCCGAGAACACTTTTCAGTAATTTTTGAGTGTGCACCCCAAGGTCACATAGTTTCCCAGCACCGAAGGCTAACATCACAGGCGAGCTCTGATATTTCCTTCGGCTCCCAAGACGTTGTATTTTGTTGGCTTTTACTCCTTGGCTACAAACGAATTTTGCACGTGAGGGCCCATGACAGAATCTAGCCCTGCATGTGTTTTGGTAGAGTGCGGAGCTCGTAGTACTGCTGGGGGCACCTGCGACGCTCACGACAGACGAGCCTAGCTTCAGAGTTTGGCACCAACTGTAAGCGCCTGATTGTTCACGTGGCAGACTAGCAATCAGTGAGTTACAGAAGTCGAGACAGGATGTCGCAAATGCATGGATAAGTTTCGATGTAGTATCTCTGTCTGAGCAAGCCCACATTTTAGCAATGCTGTGTAGCTGAACGTAGGCAGACTTTACCGCAGAGCTGATGTGGCCGTCCAATGAAAGATCGCGTTTGAACAGGACACACAGATTACGTGCAGATTCAGCAGGAGATATGCTGGCCGAGCCAATTTTGAGCGTAAGGTTTTTCAATTTCTGAGTCACACTTGGTTTTCCCATAACTAGTAGGTAGGTTCTGCCGTCATTCAATTTAAGAAAGTTTGCTGCCAACCATCTGAGAATACACGCAGCAAGGGTGTGTAGAGAATTCAACGTGCTCGAGGGCTAGGAGGGGTCAAATCAAAGGTACAACGGAGTGTCATCTGCCTACAGGTGAAAGCCTAGATTCTGCTTGGCGATCGTATCGGCAAGAGGAAGGGTATAAACTGTGAAAAAAGCGGACCGAGCACAGAGCCCTGTGGTACCCCGTACTTAAGTGGTTTCCCGGATGATCTCGGTTCGCTCACATCAACACTCTGGAGTCTCCCACTGAGATAGGACCTGAGCCATAGCAGTGCAGTGCCAGTAATGCCCAGGCGAGATGCAAGACCCTCTAAAAGGACTGTGACCAATAGTATCGAAGGCTGCAAAACAAGCGAGCGAGGGACTTTACCCAAGTCTGTATTCCTTAGGTCGTTATAAACCCTACCTTCAGTATCAACACCGGACTCGCGAGGCACGGTCAGGTAAATCGTAGCGTTTGTCTGACCACGTGACCGCAGTCGATTTGTCTGACCACGTGACCACAGTCGAAACGTTGAGCCGAACACTCATGCTATAGACACAGTGAACTTTCAAGTAGCTGTGACATCAGCTCACTAGACAGCAGGCGTCATTAACCTTTCCCCCTACACGCCACCAGCGGTAATACATTTGGTAATAAAATGCAATTTGGTAATAAATAGGTTTCCACGAGCCACTTTCGTTTATAGCAGGATGCATGCCCAGTCCCAATGATTCGCGTTTTATCCAAAGCAATATATATATGGGGTCAGCTACAGAGAGGCGAGACTTTTTAAAGAGTATCAAAGCCGAAAAGAACTGACTGAAATGATATATTTATTGTTTCTTTGACCTCTATATTTGATCGTATTAGATGCAGTCCTTACAATGCACCTTTTCCACGCAAATACATACGTAAATGCGTCAGCTGAGAGGTCAATTTGCCTTAGTCACCGCAAAAATAATAAGATTAAATAGGCCCTGACAAAATCAACGAAGTTAATTTTAATGAATCTTGCGTACACTACGAAATGGTATTCAACGATATACAAAGCTATGGAGTATTTAATTAGGAAAAATATTAAATTTCTTCTGACACTTACCTTTATTTTGAACATACGTCAAAAGCTTAGTCCTTTGATCCCATGAGAAAGTCGTTAAAGACATTTATCAAGTTGTGCAGATCTGACATGAAATCGCATTATATATATATAATGCGATTTCATATATATATATATATATATATATATATATATATATATATATATATATATATATATATATATATATATATATATATATATATATATATATTACCGAGTCTTATAGTTCGTTAGAATTAAATCTAGAGGATGAATACCTATGCAGTGGCCAAGGAAGTATTAAGTAAGAAGAATGCAACCTGCATCAAAACGTTTCCAAACATGTGTAGTCACCGTGCAGTCTCTAGATATCAACTTTAAATATTTATAATAAGAATGAACATGCATTTCAAGGTAGAAGTGCTTCTATTAGAAGATTGCATGGAAATAACGCTAGATCTATCTGTACACAACACTATTTTTCATTGCATGCATGCATATTTTTATTTTTTCAATTTAGATTCGTGTATTTCAGCGGAATGAATGAATGAATGCATCTCCATATGTAACTCCACAAAACCATATAGACTATGTGGGTGTTACGCAGGAGAATTTTGCACTTGAGAGTTTAGAGAGACTTTGAGAGTTTTGCGAACTCACAGCCTAAGCGGCTTTCGGTACGCATTCGGTAGCCAACAGACTTCGTCTCACGCAACAAAGAGCAAGTGGGAAGCATAGCAGAGTCAGGAGAGCAGTTGGAAAGTCAGCTTAGTCAGTAGCCTAACATAGGTTAAAACCCATCGCAAAATTTCTGTCTGCCATTTATGGTAACATAAAAAGCAATGGCTTACCATGGTGCCTTGAATGAATTATATAATAAAAGGTAGGCAGTAATCTGCAGCAAAATTATTATATATAATTAAAATATAGTTCATTTATATCGTGCCCCAAAAGAACTTAATCTCTATTCAGGCGCTTCACATATGCCTGGGGGCTCGAAGCCACGACCTCAGTCAGACCTTGGTCGGAGCGAGCGCCTTAACCGCTAGACCAAACCAGCTCGGCGATTATCAAATGCATTATTATTATTATTCTATTATTATTATTATAAATTCATAGATCAACTTGATAAAAATTTTCGAGAGCTGTCCGATGGTTGGCAATAATAATTAGCTCATTTCACGCTCTGTCTTTCCATGGGTGTATATAATGGCCGTGTGGGAAAGGAATTTTGAGGAGCCAAGTTATACGAGAATGATTAACGGTTGCTCTTACCTAATCCTAATATTCTGGCCGCAAACAAGTACCGGGTGTAATCGTTAGGCAGACTAAACAGGCATCCTCGAAGGTTCACGAATGCTGATAGAAACGTCGCCATCTCGGCTCTTAACTAAATAAAGTTATCTTGATTGGTCTGTCGCCTCTTTTTTTGGTCGGTTAGGCAAAGCATTTGACGAATGCTCAGTAGCGTAGCTGCACGGCATATATATATATATATATATATATATATATATATATATATATATATATATATATATATATATATATATATATATATATATATAATGCTGCTACTGCACGAGCTCAATATGAAGACTAACCACCGCAAGCTACTAGTCGCCACCACGAGGTTACTGTGTTGCATGCGAAGTTTGCCGAACTTTAATGTGCACCTTATAAGCATACGTAACGGAATTAAATAGTTTGAGTTATGTTTCATGATACTTTATACATTCTAAAATAAGTGCGACGTACGTTCCAACTCTTGCAGTTCCTTACAAAGCTAACTCAGTGGAAGGGTTGACATGGGACGCAGGTATCACACTGACTCAGGGGCAGCGATGGCTCAGCTAAGACAGTCTCGGATGACTTGTTATCAACTGAAGCAGTGGAGATATGTCATTAACTGGGTAACTGCAAGAGTCACTACTGTCAGGTATTTGTCAGGTTCAAGCCAGTTACGCAAAGCGTTGCGATCTGATGGGGAGTAAAACTCGAGGATTAAGAGCTAGTTTTTATAAAAGTGCTACCTGCATCGCGGTTCTCAACGAATGTTGTCAAAATCTGTCTGGCACGCGTTTAGATTAGTGCAGCGAAACATTCTCGGTCACAAGAAATCCCCTTGCATTTGAGAGTAACATGCAATTTTTTCAGAGTAATTTAACAAATACATTCTTTTTTGACAAGATCCGGAAGATTGTAAAAATACCCGTGTCTCGTGGTAGTAAATGTCTGGTACTCAACCATATTTAGTTCATGGCTTGATACTCCCGTAACTGATCTAATCACTCAGCCAAGCCTGAGCCGCTGCCGCCGCTAGCACTCATATAGAGAGGCAAAGTAGGCAGCCTTAACGGATTGGACTTACGACACATAGTATAACCAGAGAACTCTTCAATTATCGCTGCTTTAATTTGCGCCAGGAAATGCAAGATAGCCGTTTCAACATTAGCTATTCAAGTACTTTACGCAATGCAAAAGAAAAACTAGAAGTTAGAGAGCACTTATAAAAGTCTGACTTTTGGGTCAGGCAAAAGTATCTCCTTGACGGGGAATTGGGTTCAAGTCCCCGTCAAGGAGGTACTATGCTCTACAAAAATCTATTTGAGTCTATTGTGATTAAAGCGTACGGCGATTCTTAGTTTTAGAAAGCAGCTATATAAATAACGAGCCGTATGAGCTTGTGGCTATACATGCATTATTATGCTGCATTCGCTTGACAAAAACGTGAGCGCTGCGTCGCTAACAGAGAATTTATACGCAAGCGCTTAGTCCAAGTCGCACCCTTGTGGAGGAAGATAAAGAGACAGCCGCTCTTCTCGTCATCGTCGTAGGAAAGCCTTCACCTGCAGAGAGGGCGTGGTCGCTTACAGCCACTCCTTGCTCTGCTTGGTCTGCCGTCGGAGGTACGGACGGGGGTGAGACTTTGCAAAAAGGGGTCGCGGCCGCCGTCTCCCTTTTCGCCGTTTCGGAGGCGGCCTAGGGGAGCAAGCAACTAATGCTCAGTTTCGCATTAGGTAGCTACATTTTAGCTGTTCCTACCATATCGCTAATATCCCCTTGCTGGTACTCTATATTCATGACCAGTGGACTTTAAAAGGATGATCTAAAGTCTGAAGACAAACACATGGACTCAACTAATTAATATAATATAATAATAATATAATTCATTTATATAGCGCCCCGAGAGAACTTAATCTCTATTCAGGCGCTTCACATATGCCTCGGGGCTCGAGCCCATGACCTCAGTCAGACCTTGGTCGGGGCGAGCACCTTAACCGCTAGACCAAACCAGCTCGATTGATCAAGTCTAGGCCATTAAAATAGCCATGTTTAGAAAAATTGAACCAAGACAGATAAAGGGTCTGAAACGCTGCAAATCAAATTATAAAAATACGCAAACGAAGTCAGAAAATGTTGTAATCGACAAGCAAGCCAAAGGGTGGCAAGCAAAACTCTTTTTTCATTCTGGCATGATAAGTCTCAGTCACAATCTCTTGTAAAACAGGTGCACAAAGGCTTTTGCTCCTCCTTGTTTTGTGTGAACCAATCGTGTTCTAGTTTTGCGATCGCTGCATGAGTAGATATGCATTGAGATAGAGCTTAAGGTCAATGCACACGTCTGTCTCCAACCGAGTGAAGTAGCGATGGCCAGAAAGTCTGAATAGGCAACGATTCAGAGCGTGCATTGGAGCCCAGCTCGATGCTTCGCGGGTTGTTGATACCGAATATAACGATGAGACGGCTACGACGACGGCTGCGAAGAGGCCTCAGCTAAAGATGCACTTGTTCCGATAAACCTTTTTTAACCTTCCCAAGCGACCTTGTCTGCTTGATTTTGTTAAGGTGTGCTTTGTGTGCATACCTGTGCATGACACGGTGCCCGTTACTTGCCAGGTGTCTTACTAACGGGTGGAAATGAGCGCCTTTGTGTTCGCTCTAGCATGCTGTCCTAAACGTGATACTTGTTTGCTTTTACATGTGTTGCGCGCGCCTGCGGCTTCTGCTGTTATGATTAGCGAAGCGCTTGACACTACTGTACATGCCTCGCCTGTGGCCAAAGGTTAAACCGTTGAAGCCACGCGGCGTCAGGCTGCTAATGCCGGTTATATTTCGTGTCGTCTGCTGCGATTGATCAAGATCTCATATATGTGCCCGTTGAAAGTAATAAAGGAGAGTCTCGTTCGCCGCGAACGTTCGCTCTCTGCGGAGTCTCCGCGAGGCTCCGGAGCCGCTTACACACGCTTACACGCTCGATATCTTTCGTGTAGCGCACCCATCGGATATAGATTCTAGTGCAGCGAGTTTGAAAGTGAATGAATAGAAATTAGGCTATCTTATGGGGATATGCAAATATGGTATAGTTATCGTTATTACCAGTCGGATTATGAAAGCCCCAAAGATAATTGGCGATTTCAAATTTAAAACCTTAAGGAGTCGGATGTCAGGTATAGTAATTAGTCAGCTGTGCTTTGGGCTTCCGAGTGAGTTGTACGCTATTGTTGGTGCTGTACACGCATGCATACTTTGGCTATCGAACAAACTCCACTATGCTAATTAAACGAACTCGGTATATGTTACGGTACTGGGCGCTCTCGATTACGGCCGTTCTCTGCTGCTGTCATCCGTCGCACGTTCCCCTGTCGCCGAAGCGGCTGCGTCTGCGACTGGCTTCTGCCCTGCTTCTAGGCGCCAGCTCTCCCCCGGTATTTTTCACTCGTCGGAAACGACAGGCACGTCCTTACGAGTGCTTTGCTTTTGGCGAAGGGCTTCATTCCAGAAGTTTACGCTACGGCGAGCTTGTGAGAGGAGCTACGTAGTAGCTATTTTTGACAGTTGATCAGTCATCCTCCGGGTTTCTGAAGCTGCCTGTAGCCCAGCGAACGTCGGGAATCGAGTGTCCAGAGAATTCTTCTCGTCGTTAGTTCGAGCAAGCTTCAGGCTGGCCATGTCTGCACACTGCCAAAGCGGTTCGGGATGAACGGGGTGCGGCCGTCGTCGGGCTGCGACGGGTACGCACGCCCACACATGGCACAAGCGAGAGACCTCAGAACTGGAGACAGTCAAATTTTCCGAAAGGCAGGAGAATAGAAATTTCGTAGAATTTGCCCGAAAAACTGTATATGCGTCCATCCAGGCACAAGGAACTACTATTTAGAGCTTCGATGGAAGCAACGTCGGGCAGTTCGAGAAAGACGCGAGAGATGAGCAAGCGAGAGTGGGTTTGATTGATAACTTCAGAAAGTTCGGCTGACCTTTGAGCTTGTGAAACGGTGGCACAAGATTGAGCGGATATGCACTTCATATTGGGTGTCCTTCTGCGCTGCAGCATCTCGGATCTCGGGACTTTTCACCCAAGTGGCTACCCGAGATCTACTTAAGTGGTAGAGCCGACCAAACCGCAATACCAAAGGCCGCCCGCATCCATCAGTCAGCTGACACAAAATGCAACTTATAACGAAGATTTAGCCGCCCTTCTGCGGCACCTTTACTGTGAAATATATTTCTATAATCTGAACTGTTACTTTTCCATATGCAAGTTCTCTCTCTCTCTCTCTCTCTCTCTCTCTCTCTCTCTCTCTCTCTCTCTCTCTCTCTCTCTCTCTCTATAACGCTACAAAAGGCAGCATCCATACTCTTGATTAAGTCTTTTCGTGATTGGCAGACAGCATGATAACCTTTCAACATGTCTGTGCCTTTGATGTTTTTCGCCGAGGTAACCGCCGCCCGCCCACCTACTTCCCGAGCCTGACCCAGAACACTGCTATCCTTTCTGTCGGCCAACGGTCTTCGCTACTTAACTACCTCGGCTGATGCCGGGGCCACAAATTCGTGGATGGCCAGACTCTAATAAACGTTCAACAGCCAAGATGCAGCTCAGGAGTCAAGATTTTGCCCTCTTGCACTGTTAAACATGCAACCAACCTGAATGCTAATGGAACTTGCTAAGGTTAGGCCGTTTTGATTGCTCCGGTGCTCAACTTTGGTCGCCATTGGTGATGACTAGGAGAGGCTTGTGCGGCTCGTTGGCAGCTCCCGAGCACCTGCTTTACCAACATTTCGTCATGAGGCAGGGGCACTGTACGCGGCTGAGGTGCAGCTTTAGTTCTGTGGCAGCTAGACGTGCCCGTAACAATACTTTCTTGCCTGGTTTCAGGCATGTACGGTCATTTCGAAACATAACACCCGTGACCCGTGTAAAGGTTACAAGTGTGCCGGCGAGCCCATTTTGAGGGTTTGTTTTTCAATTTCTCAGCAACACTAGATTTTCTTATAACAAGTAAGTTGGTTCAATCTTAAGTCAATCTGAGAATGTTTTTTCATCCAGGTGCTCATGTCAGAAGTTACTTGCTCAAAATGAGGCGAAGGAACGCACATCACGATATCAGGATTGGATGAACCTGCATAACAGAAAGAGAACCATCTGCGAGGGTTGAGAGACAAACTTTCCTCAAAGACGAGAAAGCAGCGACAAATGGTCCACAGCGGCGATTGGTTATTTATCGTTAGCACACAAGTCTGAGAGCGAGCAGACCGAGAATAGGCTGGAGAAGCCACCAGTCTCATAGTCACGAACAAGAAACCGAGTTCGTGGAAGATTCACTGGTGTTAGTCTGAAGGTGGCAGCTCTCGAAAGCCTTGAACCTTAAAGCTGCTTATCCACTATCCGCCATAGTAACAATCGAGCAGTGTCGAACCGACTTGAAACAGCTGGCTATGAACCGTAGCGCAATCCGCAGCATGAGAATGGAATTTTTAGGAGATCCAAGCACCGAAAGTCACACTGCCGCGTGCCATCTGCAGGATTTGACTTTAGGGCTGCACTGATTCGTAAACTAATTGATGATCCAACCTCACTACTTCGTATTGAACTTACTATTTATAGGCAAACCTTGTGGAACTCGGATATTGGAAAACCTATCCCTTAAAATGGGCTCTGCCCGCACATCTCTTGTAGCGTCTGCACGAAATCTGGGTGTCCTGTTCCAAGGGGACCTGTCACTAAATGACCACGTCAGCTCCATAGTCAAGCCTGTCTACTTTCAGATTAATAGAATAGAAACGTTGGGCCCGCTTACACAAGAAAACCGCATCCAAGTTGGTCCGTGCATTCTTAATGTCCATGCATCTCGTCTGAGCTTCTGTAACTCACTGCTTGCAGGTCATCCGGCCAATATAATGAAGTACTTACAGTTGGTGGGCGATACGACGGCGATGACATGCCGATTCGTTTCCTGCGCACGGTCAAGGGTTAGAGCATGCAAAGCCTCAGTTAAAAAACACTTATAATGATAAAAAAAATCCTCACAAAGTGTTGGCAACAAAGCAGTCACAAGCAACCTTGAAGGAATTTCATTGCTTCGAAGCCATCAAATATCCATCTTAAAAAGCTGTCAGTTTCGTTCGAGCCCTTCGAAACGGCGTTCAACGGGTGGTGAAGAATGGCGGCAGGCGGCAAAGAGAACCCGTAAAGCACAACAATGAGATCTTCAAGTTCTTTCGTAGCCTCTTCCTTGTCGTTCACTTTCTATTTGCAACAGTCCACCTCGAACCGTGCGTTTGCCTATAATAACAATAGCAATACAGCACAGCACCCTTACAGAATCAAAGCTCTTTCTAGGCACATTGAACGGACTGAAAAAGAAGCTAATTGGCTAAAAGTAGCACGAATAGCGTTAGCATGCGCAAGCACGAAAATGAAGTCACTCGAAGAGAGCAAACTCTTTGAGGAGCACGTGGATTTTGTAGCTTCCCTTAAATTTCGGCTTTGGGGCAAAGGAACTAAGGGCACGGTCTACAAATGATTCAAGTTTTTTTTATAGAGGCACTAAGTGACTAAGTGACCTAAGTGAACAACTAAGTGACCGGAAATATAGGCAGTGATTATGGCGGCGATGGGAGGCCTGAGTGGTAAATACTTCCGATAACGTATGGCACGAGCGAGGAGATGGATTGACCTAAATGTCGGTGATATGAGCTTGCGGTAGAGGAATGTTGTCAATACGCAGCTTGATCGGGAGCGAGAGAATGTAGATTATAAGTCCTTTATTGTGGCAATTCCGACGACTTTCACAATAGGCAAATTTATCTGCCGTTCGTTGCACAATTATGTAAGCGTCTTAAAGGCAGCATGACACGCAAGGAGTTCTGAGTGACATAATAAATTCTGACGGGATGTCGCAAATAAATGTTTAACTGAAGTGTGGAATTCTTATCTCTCTTTGCAGCAAATTTAAAGCACCTAGAGAGAGAGATTGAGTCCTCTGAGGGCGCTTTGTCAAGTGCATTATTATTATTATTATCCACCCACGTCCAAATTTTTAGCAATGCTGCGCTGCGTAACTGACACAGCCATCCATAAGGTCATTTCGAAATAAAACACATGATTCCCTATTGAGGCTACATGAAATATGCTGGTGAGCCCATTTTGAGGCTTAGGTTTTTCTAATTGTGAACAACAATAGTTCTTCTCATAACAAGTCAAGTTTGTAGCCATCAAAGTGCGAACGTAGCAGTAAGAGAGTTGAGAGAGTTCGATGCTCTAGAAAGCGGGTAGTAATCAAAACATTAGTAAAGCTGTCTGTCCTCTGCGTAGAAGTGAACAGTGACATTATTTTTTCCCATAACTAAAGAGTTGGCTTTATTTTCATTCAACTTGAATGAGTTCGCTGCCATCCAAGTGTGAATGTCAACAGAACAAGCTGGAAGACGCTGATTTGGTCCAGTCGTTGAGGTCCTCGCCCCGACCAAGCCTGCCCGAGGTCGTGGGTTCAAGCCCCGTGGCATATGTGAAGCGCCTAAATAGAGATTAAGTTCTCTTAGGGCGCTATACAAATAAATTTTATTTATTTACAGGGCACATAAAATCGCAGGTACACTTATATACACCTGTATAAAATGAACGACTTGATAGTGGTTCGCATTGTAGGCAAGGATCCTAGTATACATCCTGACATGAAAATTAACTAGAAACGATTCTTGGGGTACCCAACGCACTTTGAAGGCTCTCCGGATGACCATCGGCCGTTGATATGTACGCCCTGAAATATTCCACCGAGGTATGACCTAGATCATTGCAGTGCAATACCTGTGATTTAAATGCGAGATGACAGGCTTCTCTAGAAGGACTTAACGACAAATGATTAAAAGCTGCCGAGAGATCCAGCAGAACTAGCGAACATTCTACCTACTCCTATTAAGATGGGTTTTCGCACTAAGTCATAATATGTCGTTTGCATAGAACCCTAAGCGAAAGTTTCTATCCGAACCCTTTATAACTCGCTGTGAGGAAATCAATAACCGAGGATTAATGACATGTGCGGTATCGAGCATTTAAAATTAAACAACCAGTGCGATAAGGCCAGAGGGCTAAAGCAAACATCACGACAACTCATGGCCACCGGTTATTAAGACCTCAGACGAAGAATTTTGTATTGATTCGTGCACAGGTATAAAAGCAACGCGTACCATAGCGAAAAGCAGACAAGTTCACTGGGTTAAAGAAGGGTTAAAGAAGTTCACTGGGTTAAAGAGCAAGCTGCTCCGGAGGAAAATACTCGTCACACGTCGCTCACACTTCAAAGATGCAAGGTCGTTGCAGAAGTGACTGTAACCGCCGGAAGCGAGTTCCATGCTTTCGGCGAACGCGAGCCGAATGCTCGATCGCCATGACTTTTCAGTTTAGTGCGAGGAACCGAACCGCGACCGGATGCTAAGAGTCGGCTCGCCTAAATTACTGGCCAGCGCCGCGGGAGCGTTACTACGTTACTAGCTGAAGTAATCTTGCGAGTTAGGTCTCTCAACTTTAGGGTAGCATAATGACTCTCGCGTACCATTGGAAAGTATCGCAGATTCTTCCTCTAGGTCGTGACTAAAATGTACTTGCTTAATACAGCGCAATCAAACCGCCGGAGTACGTAGGAGAAGTGATCCGAGAGCAGTCAGCGATACTTGAATGCAGTAGCACGCGCCCAGAATGGACTGCCGGCGGCTTGCGACATACATACCCAAAGGTAGCTCAACTGGTGCAGGCAGCCTTCGCTCACGCATTAGAGCTCTCCTCTCTCGCCCACGGCGGGCTTGGAAAAACCCTTTTTCTGCTGCTGCTGTTGCTGCATGGCTTGCAGACGATTGGCGTACACCTTCGCGTGCGTAGCCGTAATGGGCAGCTTGCAGCCAGGCAAGTCGTGAACCCTGCACTCCCACGCGATGCGGGCGCTGGGCAAAGTGTCCAGCGAGCGCCAGTAGCTTCCGGTCAAGGTCGCGCGCTCCCCGCCTCGGTCCTCCGCTCCGCCGGCTGGCTGGCTCTTCAATCGCAGCACGAACTCGTCGCCTGAAAGTCAGACGGAAGTGCTGCGCGCTCATGCGTGGCTTCCGCTGCTGGCTGTCGCCCGACGCTCGAGCTCAGCCGGGGCGCCCGGAGCGAAGAAGGACTCGCCGTATCGGTCGGCCTCGAAAAGGCCGAAGTGCAACTGCAGGCCAGCTGAAAAGCCTCAAACGCTGGCGGCCGATAAGAAAAGAAAAAACATTCGGGATATTTTCACCTGTTTCTCCCTCTGGCTGTGTGTGTCCCGAAATATCTTACTCGATATTTTTATTCGAAGCCGCATTCGGATCTCTCGTACAATTGAACCGCCACGAGGACCACGCCTCTATAATAATTCTCCGAGTGCGCTCCAGTTGGCAGCCCCGTAGCTTCGCTCTCCTTTATTAGAAGACAAGGGCGAGGGCCTCGCTGTTTGTGCCCAGCGCTTGGGGCGCTCGCCCCCGACCAAGGTCAAGGTGACTGCACTTTACGAACGCGGTCGTAAGCTCGAGCACCGTGGCTTGCGCGAAGCGCCTGAATAGAGACCAAGTTCTCTTGATTAGCTAAATGAATGAATTTTATTTATTCATCGCATTAACAAGACGCGCTCTTTCGTCCGACGCTTCAGTCGATGTGGCAGCGCTGCATTCTCCAGCTCTCGAAAAAATGTTCGCGCCCTCTTCGCTCCGCCTCTGGCTCCGGCGGTTCGTCGCCGGTTCGTCGATTCGCGCTCCTCGGCGCCGGCGCGCTCGGACCCACGACGATTGGCTCGAAGGATGAGTGCGGAAGCTACGTACGGCGCGACAGCTCCCGCGGGCAGGGCGGGGCCAACCAATGATGGAACGGCTGCAGGAGCGAACCCGGTCGGCCGGCGAGCCGCTTGGGCCGCTGACCCGCTGGCCGGCGGCCCAAGCGGCTGAGGCCGAGGGCATCGAGCGAGCGGCTGCCGATTTTCGGCCGCTTCGTCCACTCCAAAACCCGCGCTGCGGCGGCGCTCACGCCTCCGCGAACCCGCTGACCGCGGGTAAGCTACCCTGACTAATAAGAGACCGCCAGCAAGCTCCTTAGCATGCGTGCCGAAGTGCCGCGCGGTAGCCCGGCAACGCGGCTCTGTCGCCTACGGAACGGTAAGTTCCTGGCGGGTGGCGGCGCCTCGCGAGAGAGACCGCGGCAGCGCGAGAGACGCCGCTAGACCGCCGCTGGCGCACGGTTCGCCGCGCGTCGCCGCGCTCAGCGGGCATGAGGCGCTGCGCCCGTCGCAGCACGCGACGGCCACCTTTGACGACGAACTTGGCGCCCTGCAGGTCCGAGACGATGCGCCTGGGGTGCAGCTGGCGGAAGCGGTGCGTCATTCTCTTCCTGTTGTTTCGATGGTTCTCGAACAGGGCCACGCTCAGACGCTCCTCCGCCTCGCCGCCGATGCCTCGTCCGTCCTGCTCGATCGACAGGCACAGGTATCTGACGGCCTTGATCAGGATGTCGTGCTCTGCGACGAGAGGACGCGCCTCGGCTGTCGGCGCGCGAAGGCACTGCGCCAGACCGGGCTAGCATACGAGGCAGCGACAACTGCCAACGCTTATAATAACGATAATAATGCACTTGAGAAAGCGCCCTCGGAGAACTCAAATCTCTTTCTAGGCGCTTTGCATTTGCTGCAAAGGGAAACGCGATTGAATGATGAGTAATATCATTCTTGATAAACAACATGAATAACATGGTTAGGTTGAGTTACATGCACAGGGTCAGCATGCAAATGTGGTTAGTGGCAGCATGCACAGTGTCAGCACGCATAAGCACATCAAGGATGAATCACAGGGACCTGTCCTAAATAGGTGTGTTTTTAAGTTCCTTTTAAATGTGGTCAGGTCAGGGGATGCTCTGACGCAGGTCGGGAGGGAGTTCCAGGCTTTGGGAGCATACGAACTAAATGCACGGTCTCCAAAGGATTTGAGGTTTGTACGAGGTAATGGTAAACTGTTGGATTTCGAAAAGCGGGTGGTACGATGCTTGACCTGGCGGAGGAGTAGATCTGAGATGAGGATCTGAGAGATAGGCTGGAGCCAAATTAAGTGACCTAAAAGTGAGCGACAAAACCTTGAAGTCAATCCGTTGCTTGACTGGTAGCCAGTGCAGTTCGGCGAGAAGTGGTGTGATGTGGCAACTGCGATGCTCACGACAGACAAGCCTAGCTGCAGAGTTTTGCACCAGCTGTAGTCGCCTGATTGCACATGCCGGTAGGCCAGCAAGCAGTGAGTTGCAGAAGTCAAGATGGGATGTCACAAATGCATGGACCAACTTAGACGTGGTATCCTTATCTAAACAAGCCCGAATTTTAGCAATATTATGTAGCTGAAAGTAGGCAGACTTGACTGTGGAGCTGATGTGGTCGTCTAGCGAGAGGTCACTTTGGAACATGAAACCTAGATTTTGATCTGGTTCAACCGGAGATATGCTGGCAGAGCCGATTTTGAGCGTCAGCCTTTCCAATTTGTGAATCACACTGGGTTTGCCCATAACTAGTAAGTTAGTTTGATCATCGTTTAGTTTAAGAAAATTTGCTGCCATCCATGTGCGGATGTCATCAATACATGCAGCAAGTGAGTTGAGAGAACTTGAGGTGCTCGAAGGCTGGGAGGAATCAAAGCAAAGGTACAACTGAGTGTCATCCGCATAGAAGTGAAACCCTGGATTGTGCTTGGCAATCACATCAGCAAGAGGGAGAGTATAAACCGTGAAAAGAACCGGACCTAGCATGGAGCCCTGAGGTACGCCATATTTCAGAGGTACCTCAGATGATCTTTGTCCATTCACGTAAATACTCTGGAGTCTCCCACTGAGATAGGACCTGAACCACTGCAGAGCCGTGCCAGTGATGCCCAGGCGAGATGAGAGGCGCTCTAGAAGAACTTTGTGATCGATGGTATCAAAAGCTTCCGAAAGATCGAGCAAAACAAGCAGAGACACTCTACCTATGTCTGCATTCTTAAGTAGGTCGTTGTGCACCCGAAGCAATGCTGATTCTGTGGAGTGATTAGCTATAAAGCCAAACTGGAACTTACTAGCAAGGTTCAATATATGAGTTCAATTGGTCCGCCACGACCCGTTATCAGTGTCTTTGATAGGAATGGTAGAAGTGAGACTGGGCGGTAGTTGCTCAAGTTCTCTTAATTTAGTGTCGCTTTCTTGAGAAGTGGCCTGACTACAGCTTGTTTTGAAAGGTGCTGGGACATGACCTGAGGCTAATGACATATTAATGATGTTAGTTATGCATACCGGGATAGCTGGCTCGCGAGCCGATGCATACCGGGATAGCTGGCTCGCTGCTCGTCGGATAGAGTGTGCAGCGGCGTGAGGAATATCTTCAGCATCCTGTTCACGAAGGGCTGCAGGAAGCCCGGCACGCACGGCCTGCTCGTCCGGATGCCGGATGGCAAAACCGTCTCGAAGGTCTACATCGAGGGCGGCGAGCCGGGCGCACTTAGCGAAGACGGAGGCTTGCGCAGGCAGCAGCGTAAGGCAAAAAGGCCCAGCCTGCCCCCCCCGCCCCAGCCCTTCCCCCAGCAGCTTCTCGTCAGCCTCTGGCGTTCGCCGGTGCGCGCGCGCAGGCAGCCGAGTTTCTGAGCGCGTACGTGTAAGTGCCTAGAAAGAGACTTGGCTCTCTCTCGTGGTGCTGTACAAATGTCGCTGTATCGCTCTTATTGTTATGTCGTTGAAAAGCGACAGCGGCGCTCGCGTCTATCAAGAGCGGAGGGAGCGGAGCTCTGTCAATATATATATATATATATATATATATATATATATATATATATATATATATATATATATATATAATATGTAATATAATAACAAAATATATATAATATCAATATAGCTTTGGAGCGGAGCTCCGCCACCGCCGCCGCCGCCGCCCGCGTTACTCCCACCGCCATCAACCCGCGGCGGCGGGTGGCGCTATCCAGAGTGAGGGACCGCAGAGGTCGATGGGCAGCCCGAGTGCGCCATCTGGCGGCGGGTGAGCCGCGCCTGCCAGACAAAGCTGCCCGCCACTACAGCCGAGGCGAGGCCGCTCTCGCCGGTCATTTACGCCGCAAGGCGAGGCGGACAGCGAGAGCGAGCTACCGCTTCGCCGGCAACGCCCCGGCACTACGCTGTTGGCCAAGTCTCGCGGCACGTTGCACTGGCCAATGGACGCGCGGGAAAAGCCGTAAAGCAACCGGGAGCGTTCGAGCCGCGGCCGCCGCTGAGAACCCACGAAACGGCTCGGCCTCGGCGCCCGCCGCTGCCGGGTGCTGCGATCGCGCTCTGGGTGGTCTCCCCGCGTCCATAGCCCACGCGATGATGACGTTCTTGGCGGTGAGTGCAGCAGCGGCTGCAGCCTCGAAAGCATATTTTCCCAGCATCCCTGCTGACGAATGAATCGGTTGCCCGTAGATCTAGGTCAATCTCTTACTCCCTCAGTAGCTACCGAACATCGCGACTGCACTCTCGGCCCCCAACTCCACCACCCCCCATCACCTGGTCCCACCTTTGCAGTGACTGAAAGCAGTTGAAGCAAATTGGGTCATAGCAGGTCGCGACCTCGAAACTAACATTAAATTGCCTTAAATCTATTGCGCCGCCTCGCAGCCGTTAGCCGATTGCTGCGTAAGCCGCAACGTGACGTTGAGTGCAAATAGGAGGACTTCGACCTTGACCGGTTCACCTTGACTGGCAGCGTACGTGCCAGGACTCGCGCGCGTCTGACACACAAGAGTCGGCGGCGCTCGGTCGGCGGCGGCGGCTGCGCGAGGCAGCGCGAGTTGGCTGTGCGAGTCAGCGGTCATCTCTTCGCAGGGTTAGTGAATGCGCCGGCTCCTTTGAAAGTGCCTTTGGTTCAACGCCTTTAACGCGGCAGACGAAGCGTAACCGCCATCACTTCAGCCACTGCCCGTCGAGGTTCAGAGTAGGCGGCCGCGAAATAAGGATCATGATGGCAACTCTCGCGCGTAGTGCCCCGCTAGAACATTTCTATTCGTGCCCTTGACAACTCGCCGTACGAGGAGCAACAACCAATAGTCGATGGCAAGCAAAGCACCCTGCTTAGGCAAGCATGCAAAAGCGCAACGCAAGGAGATGTTAGCGGCCGCTGGTCTGGACCGCGGGTTCTTAGAGCGCTCTCAGTCGTGCATAGGCGAGCAAAGTACGCGGAAGAAAGGGTAAGTCAACTGGGCCGCCATATACAGCATGTCGCTCTTGCCTTCGGTCACGGCGCCCGCCACTTTGTAACGCACATGCCCATAAAAGGAAAATCCGCTCGGACATAGCGCAGGTTGTGTGTAACAGTTAGATTCTCAGATTGTTCTAGATTCTTCTTTAAGGCAGAGGTAAAAGTGGGGAGCGTCGGTGGAGCTAAAGGGCATTGAGATGAAGGGCGAAGTGAAGTGAGCGAACGAGACAGAATGAGACGGACAGACTGACAGCGAGAATTGGAAAAATTGAGAAAGCTTGAGAGAGCGCGAATGAGAGGGGAAAGAGAGAGAGGGAGAGAGAGAGAGACAGACAGACAGACACACACAGAGACACACAGACAGAGACACAGAGAGAGAGAGAGACACAGAGAGACATGGAGAGAGACAGAGCAAGCAAAGTGAGTTAGAAGAGACAAAGCAAAAAGTGAAGGAAGAGAGAGGGAATAGAGAGTGAGAGGGTCTGTGTGACAGATTGAGAGCGAGAGTCTGCGTAGGCACGGACGCGTTTGTATGTGTACGTGTGCGACGCACATGTGTGTGTTTGTGTGTGTGTGTGTGTGTGTGTATGCCTGTGTGTATGTGTGTGTGTGTGTATGCCTGTGTGTGCGTGCGTGCGTGTGTGTGTGTGTGCTTTCGCAGGCTTTTCGAGATGGGAGAGAATCCTTTGAGAAAGGAAAAAGTTCCGGCCGATTGGAGAAACGAGGAAAGAACAAGCAAACGGTCTAACGAATGCTGAGACGGTCGGACGGAGAACAGAATATCAAGTGAAGAATTGTATCCTAATAATGACAGTAACAGGCAGTTTTTCAAGAGCGCTAAGACTGCCGAATCTATTGCGTGCTGTATCACTTCCTGTAAGCGAATAAATAATCAAGGGTTAGAGACATGCACGTTATCATCCTTAAAGAAACGTGTAAAAGTAAACAACGGAATACTTGCAAGATCATAGCAAGTGTTGACAGTCGCGGAAAGCGAGTTCCACACTCTCGGCCACCACAAGAGTTCCATTTAATTCGAGGGACAGCGAGCCGGCTAGATGCCATAGGGGCGGAAGGTGCGAGAGCACACTGGTTGAGCAAGGAAGTGGGGTAGGTCAAGGCTGGTGGTAGCGAGTGACGTGAAAACTGTTAGCCAGATGATCCTGAATGCGATTCTATGCTTGATAGGGAGCCTACGAAGCTCTTCTCACAGAAGTGGTGTGTTGCGGCAGCTATGCCGTTGAAGGCAGACCGGACGACTTGTTTCAACCCCAGTTGCCGATGATTAAGGAAATGTGAGGAAGCATAGTGATAGGAGACTTTATACGAAAGGTGGGAGTACAACCAAGAGACACTAAAACGGGCCAGTGTATGTGCGGTCCTGTACCTGCTAGACGATTTACTGATACTATTCATTAAAATGTGCATGCAGCACCTGATTGTAAATGGTATGCATGCATGCATATACATAGCTACGTACACAGTTATGTTGCGTTTATGCACAGCTGTATTCAGGTACATTCAGGCATCAGTACGAAAAACAGTCAATACACGTCTTTCGCCTCTCATGATTTTGGAGTTCATTACCGATGAAATGCGGGAGAGGTAAGTAAGTCTTCAACTCTGGCGTGACGGCTTTCTTTGCCCAGCTGCTTTCAGCATTAAAGACTTGGCCATGCACGGAAGTGCATGGAAGGCGAGAAGACACAGACCGACTCTCAGGCAGACACGCGTACCAGAGACGAGAATCAAAACCAGCAGCTCATCCAACGACACGGTTGGATCGCTCTTCATTTCAGCACTGAAGCATCTGTACGGTAGAAGGGTCGTTGTTGGTACTACTACTACTACTACTAATAACAATAATAATAATAATGCATTTGATTTAGCACCCTCCGAAATCAATATCTTTCTGGGCACTTTACATGTACTGCAAGGGAAGCACGATCGAATGATTAGTGATAGCATGCTCATTAAAAAGCGTGAGTAACATGGTTTGATGTGACATACACAAGGTCACGGTCGTATTCACAGGCGGTGATGCATGCGCCTCCTTGTCAAGGCTTTTTTGGAACACTCTTTGGGTTTCCCTAGTCCATGTGCCGACCATAGGAGGGTTGCTCGGGAGATTCATTGCGAACCCGATAGATGCCTTAGCTTGAATGACTCGATAATTTAAGATCTGGTCGGTCTGCTGGAGACCATGAGTCCGCTCTCATAAAATGGACGGATCGGTCGGTCAGGCGGATTTATTGGAGGCTGGTAATAGAACGTTGGCAACAGAAGCTTTTGCTCTGCAGGTACTAGACTAGAGCCTCCCCAATTCGTATGCAATAACCACATCTACTCTCCTGCTGCTGAATGTGGCACATCCGTTCCAAGCTACTCACTTCCTCGACTACCCCGCTGACTCAGCTATGCTTCTCACTCTCTTTATTGCGATAGATTAAGTTTATTGGCTACCTCGTGCCTATCGAAAGCCGCTGGGGCATTGGGGTGCTGTGTAAAGCTCTCATGCGCAACATCCGCACTAAGTCTGTGTGGCCTTAAAGAGTTACAGACGAAGACATTACATCGCATTAGAAAGTCAGTCAGGCGGAGGCAGCGAATGGCAGCATAGGAAGGGAGGGAGGGCGTTCGCGTCCGGCCGCCTTACGGGAGCTTGGCGGCACTGGTCGCCGGCATTGTTGTCGAGCGTGTTCACCCAGAACGGCCACTTTTCTATTTTGCCACAGATCTTCAGCCGGGGATCGCGACTGGCGGCCGTCCCTTCGCACGGCGCGCCATCCACGTCCCCGTCCAAGAGCGACAGATTGTCGGCGCCGTTAACGGTTCCGGTTGCTCGTCCGCGTCTCTGAAAATCGTCGACGAGCACGCTCACGCAGAGCTGGCGGCGCCGCGTCGGTCGCAGGAGCCATTCTCTATCGAGCGGGAGCCGGTGCAGTGCGGCATGCAAGATACAGAGGAGACGGCCGTGCAAGTCAGCGGATGACCGCTGGCTCTTTTGCGGCACACTTATGAGGTCGTCCTAGGTTAAGAACGACTTCGTCGTAGCTACGCTTCCTCACTACCGGCCGGTCGTACTCGCTCGACTCGCCGCCGTTCTAGTCGAGCGTCCGGCGTTTCTCTTATCACTTTCTCGTGTTTGCAGCTGAGGTATCGGCTAGCCTAATATGCGGACGTGCGTAGCTACGAAATCCGGTTTTCTGCTTTGCACGCTACGATAGGCGTCGGGAAAGTGAATGACTCCACGCTTGCAAGGCCCGGCGAGACGTTCCCGTCGCACGAGGCTCGTACCGTAGCTCGGGCATTCTGGCAGCGCGGGAGAAAATCGCTGTTCATGCCTGCGTCGCTCCACAGCCCGCCGCTCCGAGAGCAGCGTAAGCCCTTTGCCGGCAAACTCGAGCGTCGCCGCCGAAGCCGGTGGGCGCCGGTTCGCGACATCGCCACTCGGCGTACACCGTCGTCGGTGTGGCGAGGCTCGGGGAGCCCCCGGAGCGGCAAGCTGAACTGGTGAAAACCACGCGTTGTCGAAAAGGATGCCGACTATGCAGAGGGCAGTTCATGGAGGGGTCATTAATACTACGCGATCGAGATATAATTCATTTGTATAGCACCTTAAGAGAACCGAATCTGTATCCAGCACTTCTCGTATGCCTCACGGCTCAAGCCCCCGACCTCTGTCGTCAAAGGCACGGAGGAGCCAGCTTCGGCGAGCCGGTAAGATTAGCCGCCGCCCGGCAGCAGAGGCGTAGAGTGAGAGTTTCGGTGCCTGGTGGACAAAGCTGCAAATGGCGCCCGCTGCCCTTGTCACGACTTGCTACTGCATACTACATGCTCTACCACAGAAAAATACAAGCAGCACAAGCTAGCAGGCGCGTCGAGTCGAGAAAGGTTTATTATCTATAGTACAACCATTGACCGTAATATAGGTACAAGGTAGCTATCGTAGCTTTAGCTTAAGGGAATTTTCTTCTGGCTTTGAACGTGGCAAACTGGTTTACTACAGTTTGCAAGTCCATATTTTCCAATGTTTCTTTCTTTATGCTTAAAAAAGGCCAAATCAGAGAGCCGATCTTGCCCTATTGATGCTCTTAGATAGGACAGGATTACATTCAGCTTGCTGAAGGATCGGTCGCAACTGGCTACTGATAAAGCTACGGTGAGAAGAACTTGCAAGGCAACCCTCAAATTGGGAAACACATCCTCTCCATAGCTGACAATGAAAGACACGAGTTCCAGGGGGTCTTTGGTGCCAAGTCGTGACGTTTGGCGAGAAGCATTTTACAGCCACATATTTCGTTGTACAGCTCTATTCAAAGGCGTGGAGCACCTCGAACCCTGGGTCAAACCAAGGCGGCATATCTCGGAGAGCGAATCGGCTGCGGCCGCTTAGCTCTCCGAGCCCATTCCCAGAGGTTGTCCGGGCGGAGGACCAGCTGCGTAGGCATGGATTGCTCAGAGGATGCTAATTCCAGCTCTCGCCCCGCCCATTTCCTGAGCTCGGACTTGGGCGCCGTCGGCAGCGCAGCGAAGCTCCGTTCGAGTTCTCCTCCGGCGGGTTTTCAGAGTGGGCCGATTATTTGTCATCGATAAGTCGAGCTGACTCGTCGCTTTGCCTATCTCGAGCCTTTACGCCAGTCGATGCCCGATCGATTTTCGAACGCAAGTCGAGACAGCGTGCCACCTGGCTTGTAGGTGCAGATCTCAGTTATCGCAGTATTTCGTGAACTAGGATACTAGCCCATAACCGCTTGAATCAGTCGTGGTGTTGCAGGCGATCGGCCTGGCAAGAGTCCCGCGACCGGCGGGCCTCAAACGAGCAGCTATGAGGAGAAGATAACTCAAAACGCCCCCACACTCGTCGAGAGCTCCATATCCAGCCGAAATCGAATTAGCGACTCCACTATACATAGCTCGTTTGCATAGCGTCAGAAGTGTCTTGACGGCTATCTCCACCGCTTGCTGTTAGCAATAAGGAATCGCCCACCCAGGATTCGAACCCAAAACCTTGGTCGTGGCGAGCAAGCACCTTAGTAAACTAAGAGAACATTCAAGTAGTATGCCCTTTTCGATCTTTACTGCGGTTCACGTATTATTTCCGCCGATGCTAACGACGGGGGCGGGCGGGCGGTCCAGCGGTCCCTGCCCCTTTGAACCAGCCTACTTCAGCTGGCAGAGTTCTACCTTCCGACTCGCTTCTCGCCTCCTGATGCGCCCTTCAGAATTTGTGCTGCCGCCTCGAGCAAAACCGGAGTCTGGCTCTTCCTTGGCTAAATCTTCCATTTACCACAGCAAGGTGACTTCGAGGCTGCCTCGTTATTCGGCAAAGCTTCGCGTCTGAGGTGGACGAAAACGACCCGGAAACAGGCTGGCATCGAACCTTGGCTTCGAGAATGTACTCCGCGGCGACCACAGACAGCAGGCAGATCAATCGCAGAGTGGGAGAGTCAACGATCTCTCCGAGGCTAGGCATCTCTGCTGCTGCTGCTCCCCGTTTAGCTAGCTGCTGAACTGCGAGAGCGAGCAGCGCCTGTGCAGGTGCTTATCGCCCAGCGAGTCCACACGCGAAGCTAGAGAGAGGGAGAGAGAGATTGAGAGAAAGAGAGAGAGAGAGAGAGAGAGAGAGAGAGACCGTCTCGAACGCTTCACCGCCTCACCGCGGCACTCTGTGCCGGCCCGGAGTTCGACAGACATAAAAGATGGATCGCCTTCCTCAATGAAGGAAGATGCTCAGGCTGGAGCAGCGGGACGAATCAACCGTGCGTTTGTGTACCTCGTTTCCCGATCTGTTTAAACTCGCCACGGCCATTGAAAACACATTAGCGGCTCTGTATGCACTGACCTCGGCTGCGCCTGTGCCTCGCGTCGCACGCCTGCTGCTGCCGCCGCGCCTGCTGCTGACCAGCCCGCCCATTCAGCGAAGCAGCAGCGGCTTCGAACCGTGGCGGGCAAAGCCGGCGGTCGCTGACGTCGGCACAGTGTGACGTCAAATCAAGCGGCTCGCCGGAAGCAAGCATCGAGAGCTTGCGTCCGTGCTTCTTAGCTTACGCCTTGGTCTTAGCGAAGAGGTAAGGTGCTCGCTACTCACGGCCCAGGTCGTTGGTTTGGATTCTGCAGTGGGGCAATCTTTTCTGCCACTATACGAATGAGGCTTTTAAATCAGCTAACGTTGTTGGCGTTCGCAGATACGTGCGACGGCACGCCAGCACCAAACCTCTGGGTTGACGCCTAGTGGCCGTAGAGCTAGGTACGAAATTATATGCCACGTCGTGTGGCGAGTATTTTTATTTCAGCCGTCGTCTCGCGGCGATATCTATTGTTGACACGTGGCTAAGCGGAATTTGTACACATCTGTATTTAGCCGGGGCGTGGCGAGTTCTCGATGCAGCAGGCATATGCGACGACCTTTTTTGTTTTTCATCACTCACCTCTTAGAAAAATCTATAGGTTCTGGATACTGTTAAAATATTGCAAATTGAGCTAGCACCTTTGCATAACAATTTTAATAATAATAATGTACTTGATAAAGCGCCCTCAGAGAACTTAATCTCTTTCTAGGCGCTTTACTTTTGCTGCAAAGGGAAATGCAATTGAATGGTAAGTAAAACCATGCTTGAAAAACAAACAAAATGAATAACATGGTTAGGGGTGACATGCACAGGGTGATCGCAGTCCGGGGAACTGGGAAGATGGCTGCCGGGCTGCAGCACATCGAATGTAGGGCAGAATCGCCCCACAGAAGTTGCATAACTCACTCCAACTCTCTGGGGAGAGTGCCCATTGTAGTATTCACCGCTTGCCCCAGAATTGCCGCACGCTACGATTGCATGCCTTAGGGCAAGATTCAGCCAGCCCTCCCTTTAAAGGTTCAGCTCTTAATAGGAATTTTCCTGCCATTCCCCTGGTCTGAACCTGAAGCCAAAGTCACATGCAAGGCTGACAATCTGGCTGCGAAAACCAAAACAATTCATGACATCCAAAATCGCCTTCAAGCTATACATGACATCCAAAATCGCCTTCAAGCTATTGCTTAGCAGGCATCGTGAGTCGAATGCTATGATCAAAAAATGCAATGTAATGTATCTCCGTCTGTAACTCCACAAAGTCACAAAGACCGTGCGGGAGTTAAGCAGGAGAGTTTAGTATAGCGCACTCACAGCCTGAGCGGCTTTCGGTACGCATTCGGTAGCCAGCAGACTTCGTCTCACGCAACAAAGAGAAATTGGGAAGCATAGCAGAGTCAAGAGAGCAGTTGAGGTAGTGAGTAGCATGGAAGTAGCCGCTCAGGACCGCTGAAAAGGATTATCCATAGTCGGCACCCAACTACAGGATGCTGGACTAAATAAGTCGGCGCTGTTGCCGAAAGCGTCTACGAAGAGAGATGGGAGATGACCGGTCTATATAGAAATATTTATTAAAATATTAGAAAGCATTACATTACAATAGCCGGAGGAGCCCTGCCCTCGACTCCCGGTTCAGGAGCAGCGACCACACGGCTTCCGACCCGGAAGTGGCGCCCGACACGCACAGCCCCCTGCAATGCCGCCCGTTCCGCGAGCGCAATGCCGAGGTCCGCCAGGCAGGCTCCATTGTCTGGCCACCGGCTGCCCAGGGCGCCGACCGCGAAGGGCCTCGCCGCTGCCGTCCCGTAGCCAGCGTTAAGGAAAGACCGCCGGCTACGGCTTCGTATTTATCGACCTTTTTCCGGGCCGCCGCCGCCGCCACCAGGGCGTCCTCGCTTGTACGTTTGCGATCGATGTACGTGGGCCGGGGAGGGGGCGATGAGGTTAATATCTGCCATTCGATTGAGCCCGATAGGTCGCGCACGTTTGCTGTCGAACGGAACGGAATCGTTACCGCTAGGGACAAGGTAAGGATGCTGAGCCGGAGAGCTCGCCGAGGCGCAGTTTTCCGCTGTTTTAGGAGGCCTGCACACGGGCCTGCACAGCCAAGTCCTGGACCCCAGCGCTCCGGGTCATTGTAAGCCCACGTGCAATCGAATCGCACCTTGAAGCGCTCGAGAGCCGGACTCGCGATCGCAACGGCAGCAGTCCTTCAAAGTTACAGGTCAAGGCTGATTCAACAGCTTCTATTATATAGTGGCAGAGGAGCCGTAACGGTGGCTACAGCTAAGACCGCTTGCAGTGGACAATGATGGATCGTCCACCGAAGGCCTCGAACGCGAGCGAGCACCTTGCCCACCCCCAGGCTAAGACCCAGGGTGGATGGAGGTATATAAGGGTATAGTCTCGGGGATGGCGGACATTTTGGTCCCAGACGTCTCCGCGGCCTTCAAGTAACCAGCCCTTCCTTGCCCGCCAAATCAACGCGCGACGCTCCGTCATATCGTGTGAATAATAAACGCAAAAAAATGCAGCAAGTCGGATTAGTGAACGCCTATTAAGCTGGCCTAGACTAATGCCGCGAGCGATAAGCGTGCGGCGGTCGCCCGCCAGCTTGGTAGCGATAGTGTTCAAACATTGCCGAACGAAGAGTGCTTGGTCAATTAAAAGAATGCACATACAGCAGCTTAATTAACAGCACGCCTGCGATGTCATGTGGAGAGACGTGCAATGGCAGAAACAACGTCCGGAAAGGAGGAATGCGAGGTGCGTCTCGCGCAGACGCAGATCGCAAGGTAGGAGCGCGCCCGCTGGCTATAAGGATAATAATAATGATAGCAATAATGATCTTGTCGTGTAGCCCCCTCAGAGAACTGAATTTCTCTCTCTCTCTCTCTCTCTCTCTCTCTCTCTCTCTCTCTCTCTCTCTCTCTCTCTCTCTCTCTCTCTCTCTCTCTCTCTCTCTCTCTCTCTCTCTCTCTCTCTCTCTCTAGGAACTGTACAGATGCTGCACATGCAAAGGACAGCCTGAAGGGGCTCGCGGGCGAAGGCAAAGGGCATAGGACAAAGGACAGCCAAGCAAGCGAGAGTCACAAAATCGAATGAAATGGCCAGCGAGCGAGCGAGACGCGAAAGAAAGCGTGAATCGGCAGGCATATAAAAAAATGTCCTAATTGGCCTAACCCTATGGCTCACGAGGTAAGGTGGTTGTTTTTACCACGACCTCGGTCTCGAGGTCGTGGGCTCCAATCCCACAGTGGGCGATCCTTTATTGCCGCCACCAGCGGCGGCGATAGCCTTTAAGGCCTTTCTGCCCGTTATACGAAAAGGGGCTGCTAAATCAGCTGGTTTATAGAGTCTACGCGACTGCCGCTCGGAGGCGGTGCGCCAAAGCGTTCGGCCTTCGGTGACCAGCCGGCTACGTAGGCCACCAGCTTTTAAGACACCGCCGGGGCATAGCCGGCGCCCTTTCCCCACAATCGGGTATTTGGCACGTGGCTCCACTCTCTGCCGCATTCGGTTCTCGACTGTCTCCGTCGCATTGACGGTTGCTTTTACGTCGCAATGGCAGTCCCGGCAGCGCCGCCGTTTAGCAGCGCCGACCGGCACCACAGCGCTGAGACGCTGGTCGGCGTTAAAGCGCCGACCAGCGTCTCAGCGCTCGCCGGCCGTCTCGCTACCCGTCGCTGGCACCGTCTCAGTGACCTCCACCGCTGCTGTGTTCTCGCGGAATCCGACGTCGCCGTTGGGCAGGGTGCCGTTTAGTAGGCCGCCCGCCTTCTCGCATATCAATTTGTTGATCGGCGTCTTCTCGTGCGCCACCTGGCGGGCCGCTTACGCTGCATCCTCAGCCGCTTCGAAAACAGCCGCCTTTGGCGGGCCGCTACCGCGCAAGCCGCCAAACGGCGGCTCCTCCGCCGTCGCCGCCACTACCTGCTGCCGCTCTGGCGCAGTCCTTACAGGCACTGGTGACCCGGACACGCTAGATAGCAAAACGTTCATCTCATTACTAGAGTTGGTATCAAAGCTGGTGCAGATGCGGCCTGAGCAGGAGTCTCCGCCGCGTACGTAGCGAACATCGGGTAAGAGACAGAAGAAGGAGAAAGATTCCTCCTGACAAGTGCAACTATGTCCTGTAGCGCGCGGTCCGCCGGTTTGTGCAGAGCTACCTCCACCTTGAGCATGGAATACTACTTACCCGGAAGAATGCTTACAAGCACTGCCTTTCGTCGGGACTCTTATTATTAATCAATGGAAGCCAGGCTAGATCTAGTAGCCGCGACGACGGCCATAGTACGGGAGAATATACGTGTGGATTACTGGGTCCTCTGTTCTTCTCTCGGCGACTTCCGTCGGAGTAGCGCGCAGTTTCGGTACAGCTAGCATAACAGTAAGGCGATTTATGTGCGATCTGCGAACTGGCCAGTATATAAGGTGTGAGCCTGATCGCAGCAGTCACTCTTTTAGAGCGAAGGTCTGCCGCAGCGAGAGGGTGACGGCGTCCCAGCATCCGAGACATTGTAAATATTATATATATCTATAACTATTTGATGAAAATACATATCCAATCGCTAGCTTCTATAAGCCTGTTAAGAGGTCTGCCTGAAGGCGGCAGCCGTAAAAGCTACAATACGCGAGCAATGCCTTCCTCTTTCGGTAATTCGGTATTGCGGACAGTAACGCCTGCAGGATTACGACCGCTGTGTGGTCACCGTTTGGCGCGTTGCGAGCGTCAGGTCTGTGCACACTGCATCCGCTGCGCCGCAGCCGGAATTTGTGAGGGTCACTCGCACATTTTTTCAACTTTCTTAATTCTGAAGTACGACAGAGTAGGCAGATAGTTCAGCTTTCAAGCACTCAACATTGCAGCCAGTACGTCTTAATCAAACGAACATAGCTTTCCGCATTTCAAATATAATACTAACCGATATAGTCGCAAGCAATGAGACTAGCACAAGACGATCGCTGATGGTCCTCAGCAATTATCCAACACTTCCAAAACCAATCTAATGTAAGAATTGTTGTAGCGGCTTCAACACTAAAGTACTTAAGTCCCAAGCAACGCGCTGGTAACGGTGCTAGCCCAAGCGACGCATGACAAATGCCGGTGCGATACTGCTGCCGCAATGCACGGCAAGTGAATTTACGGTGTAGCACCAATACAGCGCCTGTGTGCCGACAGGTAGCGAAGCCAGGCAGAAATAAAGAGCGCGCGCACCTAAAGGATAAGTCTGCATACGCAGGGTAGAACGTAGGCGTCGACAGCCTGACCGTAGCGTACAGCGACTCTAGTTGGCAGCGCAGAGCACCACTCAGCCGCCCGACTCGAGGTCTAGAACTCAGATCGCTGCGTATTAAACGACTTCCTCTTCAAATTCCGTCTAAGCGTAGCTTATCGCACAACCTGTTCGCCGACACTCTAATTCGGGGGCCATGCAATAAGGAACTCTCGGCAGTGACAAGCAGGCGTGTGATGCAGCACGCTGACTTTTCAGCTGGAAAGCCTAAACTGCATACGCACTCAGCTAGCATATTACCACCTCCAGCCTCTGCACGTACTCTTGATTTCCTTTTCCAAAATAACCTCTCGCTGTATGATTATTTACCCCACAGTCATATATGTCAACTTGCAGCTACGTAATGCTGTAAACACCCTTGCGTACTAAGATGGTTCACCACAGCCGATAAGGGCTTACGAATTGGTGACATTCGCTCTAGACTTCTGTAGCTCTCCTTACACATCTTCCTGACACGTTATCAGCACTTGGAGGCGGTGCAAAACTAAGCAGCTAGGCTTGTCTGTGGGGGTAACTGTTGCCACTGCCACATTAACCACTTTTCAGCCACTTGCACTTTCTCGGATCAGGTTGCGTATCGGCTTTAAGATTCCGTCACTCACTTTTAGATGCCACAATTCGTTTGCTCTGTCATAATTTATCTGATATACTTATAATAATATAATAATAATGCAATTGATAAAGCACCTCTAATATGAAAGTGAGTAATATCTTGCTGGATAAATAACATGAATAACATGGTTAGGGGTGACATGCACAGGGTCAGCATGCAAATGTGGTTAGTGGCAGCATGCACAGTGTCAGCACGCATAAGCACATGAAGGACGAATCACGAGGACCCACTAAATGCTGTCCTAAATAGGTGTTTTTAAGTTCTTTTTAAATGTGGTCAAGTCAGGGATGTTCTGACGCAAGTCGGGAGTGAGCACTTGATAAGTCAAGCTTCCTATTGTACCGCCTGTCCCTCTGACTCATTTAGCTCTGCCTCTAACCAACCTAAAATCCTTTATAGACATCGCCATCAGTGCCTATAAGAATAATAATACACTTGATTAAGCGCCCTCAGAGACATCAATCTCTTTGTAGGTACTTGACATTTGCTGCAGAGGAAACGAGATGAAATGGTTAGTGGTAACATGCTTGATAAGTGACAGGCACAGGGTCAGCATGCAAGTGCGGTTAGTGGCAGCATGCACAGTGTCAGCACGCATAAGCACAGGCTTCCATCGCCTGGAGCTCACGACGCACTGACATCGTGTCCTCTCGCGACGTGACACTTAAAACGAAGCTAAATACCCGGTGGTTCATCGCGGTCATTCCACCGCCCATAAGTGGCCCTCTGTGCGCCTGCCGCACTTGTGAGCGCTGTCACCAACCAAATTGACGCGCTTCCTTTGTAGCATATACAAATTCTAGAAATACTTACAGCTCTCACGGCAGGCTATACGGATGCTATCGTCGGTATTAACGTATTTATTATCACTATTACCAATCAGCGGCTGCGGCGCGCTTGCCACGTCACCGCTTCTCAAGGGCAGGTAGTCAGCATGCGCCTGGCAGCGGCTGGCGCCGCTACGCGAGCTGTCCGCACGCGGCAAGCACCCGGTGTCGATTCCCCCGAGACTTCGCGAGCGCGAACACGCGGCTGTAGATAACCTGAGCGAGATGAGGGGCTGCAGCGCGCGCGACCGGGCCTCGCGTGTCGCGCGCGCTCAGGTTCTAGCGAAGTCGACTCGGGTCAACTAAAACCTCGGGCCAGGCTGTTAAGCAACCGCCGAGAGCGATCGACTTCCGGCTACGGGCGTAGGGACTGCGTAAATGCCCCCACCCCACTCTCGGCAGCCCCCCCCCCGTCGCATCGACAGCCTTCGAAAAAAATGTTGGCGCGCGGTCTGACTCGGGGTGAGTGTAGCGAAACCACTTTCACGGGTCGGAGCTGCTAACGTTTGCCGCCGGGCGGATGGATATAAAAAATTGATAAAAATAAAAATAAATGTAAAAAATAAACATCGACCGCTCCCGAGGGCTCCCGCTGTATTTTTAGATGCCCGGCCGGCGCGACGAAGGGGCCAGCGACCGCGCGCGAGCGGCCGACGGCGGTAATCGCCTCGCCCACCCCGCCGTTCCGTGTTGATCGGGGGGAATTGCGGGATCGGCGATCGGGCTACCGTATGCGGCGAGCCGATCCTAGCAGCCGCATTGCACGTCGGCGCGGCTCGCCCTCCACCTGAACGTGCAGTCATCATTATCTCGCCGCTATTTTTGCGGTGCCGGTCAGCCCCCGCCCACGCCCCCCCCCCCCACCCAAGCCGGCGCGTCTGAGCGCGTGCAGTAGCGCGGTTTAGCGCTGCCGCTTCGAAATCCTCCCCCCCCCCTCCGACCGCGGCACCGCTCGCTGCGGCTGCTCTCTGTGCGACGTCGGCTACCATAGCGACCGCCGTCACCGAACCAGCACCCCGACCGGGCAGCCGGACGTAGGGCGACGCCGCCGAGCGGCGTCCGGAGACGGAGCGCGAGCCGTCACGCACCCACCTCTGCCTGCCAGCCGTCGGCGACACCAGTTCAACGGACGGACGCTGCTGGCTGGCAGCAAAACAAACACGTCTGGCGCCCGGCCAATGATCTGCTGCGTACGTGACTGGTCGGCCGGATCGGCGTGCGTGACCGACGGCGCGGACGCTTGCCCGCAGCAGTTCGTCCGGCGAGGCTCGCCCATTAGCCTCGGTCGCCGCCAGCGTCGCTCTCACCAAACCCTTAGACGACCAACCCGCCCGCCCCGCCCCCCCGGCGCAAATGTCCGCTGGCCGCTGGCTGACCGCGCTCGGGAGCCCGGGACGCCATTAATTCGCGCGCGCTTCCGCCGCGCCGCAAAGGAAATAGCGCACCAGCTGGTTCGCGCGGTCGCATCGCGCACGCGTTAGGAAAGCTGAGCAGCAGATTCGGCGGCGGCGGCGGCCTCGCGTACTTGGCGACTTGGCGCGTTGGCTTGCTGCAGGTGACTGTAAAATTGCCAGCAGCAGCAGGTGACTGTAAAATTGCCAGCAGCGCGACTCGCGTCTCGGTCGTCGGAGTGCGAACAGGGTCCTGGCGGCGAGCGAAGACGCGTGCACGCAGGGAGGGCCGCGCATTCGCGTCTCCTCAAAGCCGCCGCGTTGAAGAAGCGGACGCGGCGCCCGCCGTCGAGTTTTCCCCGGGAGCTCGCAGAGCTCGAGCGGCTACGCGGCGGCGCGCATGCGCCAGACCAACGGACCGACGTACTCGGTCTCGCGCAGCAGCAGAGAAAGCGAGAAGCGTCCGAGTCGCGAGGGCGCGAAAAGGCGGTCACGAGGTCGTGGGAATAAGGGAAGATCGAGGCGGAAAGGTCGGAAGTTGAGTCAGGAGGAAGTGCCAAGCAGGATGGACGGCCGGAGTGAAGGCGCCCGCGAGTTGGCAGCTGGACAGTTGACGTCGTCGGGTGAGGAATGCAGATTTTTTTAGTTTGTGTGAAGAGCTTTACCAAGCGACACCTTCTACGAATAACTAGCTCAATAAGTGTGAATGGAATCAAAAGATGCTTATGACGTCCCGCTGAGCAGAGGCTTCCGACCCGAGCAGTCGGTCCGAGCGAAAGAACGGTAGCGGCGAATAAAGATTGGTCGATTCAGCAACCCTCATTTGCATGCGCGCGGCCGCTCCCTCACTAGGCGGCGGCGGCGGCGGCGGCGGCGGCGGCGGCGGCGGCTGCTGCAGCGTTTGCAGCTGGCGATGCAGGATTGGCGGCTGAGCTGCGCTCGAACACGTGACCTCGCTCGTTTTCACGAGCCGTGAGCTGGGAGACCCGACTACCTGTCGATTTAACTCTCGCGGTGCGAGCTGCTCGAACGCAGCGGGGCGGAAACTCTGGTGCGAAGTTCAGCTGCGACAGACAGTTCGGCTCGATGCGATGCAGTCATCCCCACCGCGGCGGGCCGCGCGTGTCAAAAGTAAGAATTTTGCTCTGTAGCCGTTGGCCGGCTTTATCCCTTCCTAAGTTCGTGTGACCGAAGCAAAACTTTTCATGACCCTAAATAATTAGCTTAGGCTTTAGTTTTTAGGGTGTAGTGTTTAGGGTGTTCGATTTTGAATTGTTTAGGTTCTGATAGGTTTTACGAGAAACGTGAATAAAAAAAATCTCAATAAACTTATTTAACGTATAGACACCGGCGACCATTTGGAGCAGCCTGCTACGGGCATTGTGGCCGGAGCAAACTGACCTTGCTCGATGCATAAATGACGGCAGTACTAAGCGAGAGAGCTTTTGCCCCGCGCCCACTACCTGACAACCCGGCACTCCCCTTTCAGTGGGAGGGGATGGGAGTGGCATGGCGCGAGTCATTGGGGATGGGAGTGGCGCGCGTCATTGGAGGTCGGCTGTTACCAATCGCGGTCTGTAAAACCAACGACGGCGACTGCGAGATGTGATGATATATGGCCGACCGCCTCAAAACACTACCGGGCCCGTGGGCGGGATTCAGCGACGCGACTTTGGCGTTCGTGAAGGCCGCCAGGTTTTTCACATTTATTTACTTATTAGCAGTCAATAAAAACGACAAAAAAGATCTAGCAATTGATCCATTTGATGCACGTGACATGCACATACGTGGTCAGCGAGGATTGTACTGCCCGCTCTTGAGTCTTCATTATGTCTGCAGCTCGGCGTCCATGGTGGTGGACTCGGCGCCGTCGGGGGCTGAGCTCGGGCGGCCATGCACATGCACAGGCTCGTCCGCGCGAGCGGCTGCTGTACCCGTCGGCGACGTGCCCGTCGGCGAGGTGCCCGTCGGCGAGGTGCCCGTCGGCGAGGTCAAATACCAGAATTCGACGGTCTGCCTAGAGAGAAAGGCGACGTCCGAGCTATATCGCAGGGACCGTCGGTTGGCTCGCATTGAGAAAATGCCAGCCTGGTTCGCGTCCGGAACCCCCCTCCCCTCCGAGAAACGCCGCTCCACCGCGAGAAAAGGGCTGCGCAATGCGCGGCGACGCCGCCGCCTACCGAGCGGTGCTGGAGGGCAGGAGCTGGCGCACGGACCGCCCGTCGGACCAGAAGAGCAGCAGACGATCGAAGAGCGGGTCTACGGTGGCGACCCGCTGCGACTGCGCAGTGAACACTTTCATCTGACCGCCGTCGCGCTGAAAACGGAAGAGGCGCGCTCTCAACAGCTGCGCCTCCGGCCGACCGGCGTACCGACCGACAGGTGTACGACGCGCGTGCAGGCGGCAAGCGCCTCGCCCCGCCGCCTGGGCTCCAGCCCCAGCCGAGCGGCGCGTCGGAGCTGTCGCGCCGCGCGACTTGAGCGATGCGGAACCCGGGCTTCCGGAGGATGGGGGGGTGCTCTAGGGAGAGGTGGCGAGCAGACGGGAGGGGACGCGCTGGGACGAGAGGGCTGGACGGAGGGACTTGGCGCACGGGCGGTGGGGTTGGGAAGAGCGACGACGCACCATCCAGCCCATAGGCGAGCGTTCGACGAGTGCGCATTTGCAGCAGCTCAATCGCTGCACGGTGGGCGCGTACGCAGGGGGGAGGTGTGTGTTCCGCCTTAAGCCGCTAAGCTGAAAAAGCTCAGTGGATTCAGCAGCCTCGTTTGCATAAAATAAATAAAAAAAATAATAGATTTAACAGCCTCTTTTCGTATAGCGACAAAAGAACCTTTACGGCTATCACCACCGCTTGCAGTGGCGATAAAGGATCGTCCACCGCAGGATTCAAACAGGATTCGAACCCACGACCTCGGGGCCGATGTAATGAAAAGCAACCGCCTTACCTGGTGAGGAGCAGAAGAGCCCGCATGCTACCATTAACAGCATTCAATTATAGTATATATAGCATCTAGTTTTGACAACACAGTGCATCACCTCTAAAACATGTTGTGCATGTTCAGCTTGTGCATATTACCCCTAAGCTGCTTCCTTTAAAGCCTATGTATAGTGCCTAGAAAGAGATTTGAGGTCGAAATACAAATGCATTATTATTAGTGGTTAAGACACTCGTCCCGACTAGGTCTCACCGAGGTCGCGGGCTCGAGCCCTATGGCATGTGTGAATGAAGCGCCTCGATAGTAAGTTACCTTAATACCCCACCCCGCTTGCAGTGGGCTATGAAGGATCGCCCGCTGCAGGACTCGAACCCACGACCTGGGTCGTGAAGAGCGAGCACCTTACCGCTGGACTGAGACCCAGGGGCAAGCACCCTTTCTCTCGCGGGTGTTCGCAACCGCCACCACTACTGCCGCCGCCGGCTGCAGCGTACTCACGGCGCGATCCCAGTCGTCGGTCAGATAGTAGATGCATGTCAGGCAGCGCGAATCGTTGCGCGAGTTATCCACTCGCGGCGACTGCACGGCGTCGTGTTCCGGGTAGCGCACCAGCATGGCCTAGATAGAACGTGGCGGTGACTAGTATAGTAGTAGTAATAGTAGTAGACAGCCGCCGGGCGGCGACGCGCGCCGCCCGGCGGATGGGAGGAGGCGCCGCCCGGCAGATGGGAGGAGGCGCCGCCGCACTCGGCGAGCCGCAGTACGCGCAGGCCGCTCTCGCCCCGCCCCGCCCACTCCGGCGTCGCTCACCTTGGTGCGGCCGCTGACGACGTGCGGGCCGAGGCGGCGATCGCAGGCCTGCATCAGCGAGTCGGCGCGCCTTAGCAGCTCGGCGGCCGCCGCGCACGGCGCGTCGCCCTCGGCTATCCATTGCCGAGTCACGCAGCCGCGCGGCCGCCCTTCGTCGCTGGGGCGGCGAAGCTGGGACGGCCGCTCCTCTGTCGCTGCTGCTTCGCCGCCGGCCTCGCCGCCGAGGCGCATGCGCTCGGCGTCCTGCAGCAGCGCTCGAGCCGCGTCGGCGCCGAGGAAGTCGTCGACGACGCACAGGCCCAGCTCGCCCATGCACTTGGCCACGCCTTTCGCGCGCCGCCGCAGCAGCTTCAGCTGCTCCACTTTCGAGCAACGCTGCTGCCGCGAGCCGCCGCCGCCGCGCGGCGGCCGCAGGCCGGTCGCATTCATGTACGGTTGTCCGTACAGGCACATGACTACTGACTAGCTTAGCGCTCGCGTACGCCGCACACCTCTCGACACAGTACAATTCAGTTCAACTCTGGTCGGCAGGACGGCCGGGAGGGCTCTTATACGCTGACCGCACAGTGGGCGTGCGCGAGAGGCACGATCACGTGAGCCAATCGCCTTCGAGCTCGAGGCTCCGCCGGGCACGTGCGGTGGAACGTGAGGCGGAACGTGTAGCGAATGCGTATGTGCCGACGGAGCCCCGGGGGGCAACCCCAAGGTCGACCTTGATGACCTCGATCCTCAAGGGCAAGCTGGAAGCCACAACCTGCCAATGATTCTGCCCGGCCGTTCTCTGCTCACCGCATACGGCAGAAACCGAATACTGACCCAGCAATGGCTAGACGCAGAGTGACGTAAACGCCGGACGCCACGAGACTACGTGACTCGCCGTCGCTTACGTGGCCGCGCGCGTCCAGCGGTGAGGGGCGTGTGTGTGTGCCCATCCTTAATCCGCGCCCTGCGACGGGAACGCCATCCGAATCTACCCGCGCCGGCCGCATAGTCCCTTCGAGAGACTGTGCGTCGGCAGCGGCGGCAGCGGCGGCGGCGGCGGCAGTGCCTGAGCGCTAGTGGCCAACTCAAGAGACAGCGGCGACGCCGACTGTACAAGCCATCTCCGGTGGTGCTATATAAATGTATTATTATTGTTATCATTATTATTATTATTGAACCCCCTCATCTAGATAATGCTCGTGAACGAGGCGCGGACGGGCTACTTCTGTTGCCGACTCAGCTACCGCGATCTAGCCCCCCTACTAAGTGAGGCTGCGACCGACTAGCTTTTGGGACGGGCTGCTGTGTGCGTCGCGTTTGCTTGCTGTGTTTGTATCGTGCTTCGCCGCGGAACTGGCAGACAAACGCGCGCACGCTCTACCGAACTGGGATTTCCTGCGCAGAGCCGCGGGCGGTCGCGCCGAGCGGAAATTCGTCCGAAAGCGGGCGAGCGAGTGCCAAGGGCGAGCGGCGGGCTAGCAGCAGCAGCAGCAGCAGACGACGACGATGACGCGAACTCGTCGCGCTCGCCTGGCGCGAGCGCGACGCTCCGAGCCAACCGTCGCTCCGCTCCACCTGCGACGTTTCCAGTTCGCAGCTGCGCGAGCGACGGCGCGTCGCCTTTCGCAGAGGTCGTCGGCGCGTGAGGCTTGGGCGGGGCAGGACACTCGCAGTAGTTCCGTCGTCCCAGCCGCTTCACCGCCGGGCCGCCTTCATCCGCACCCACCAGCGCCCGCCCCAAGCCCCGACGCCCGAGAGAAAGACGCCCTCCGATGGCGAGCGCTTGCAGCCGCCGCCCGGCGACGTCGACTAGGTGAGAGGTCGGAAGGTGAGAGGTCCGAGAGGTCATCAGGGAGTTTGGCTCGACTCATTCCGACGAGAGCGAGGCCGACCGACGCGCATTTCTTCCATCTTTTTCCAGAGCGGCGCGTCGTAGCAACGGCCGAGCGGCTGCCTCCGTGTCTCATACTGCACCGCGGTAGCCCGAGGAGGCAAGGTGCTCGCTCTCCACGACCGAGGTCGTGGGCTCGAATCCAACCGTGGGCGATCGCTTATTGCCACTTGCAAGCGGCGGTGAAAGCCGTTAAGACTTCTCTGCCGCTGTACAAAATGAGGCTTTTAAATCAGCTAACATTTGCTTATTTACTTGTCCCCGCGTTGGGCAGCGCCAGCACCCACTCCCGCTCTGACGTTCGCTAACCGTCGACCGTCGAGGACAACTGCGACCGCGTCGCCGGCGGTGAAAACCGTAAAAATCATTACGGCGAGAGGCGAGAGAAGCCAAATGAGAGTCATTGCCTCGACGGCTTATTCGCTCGAGCGGCCGGCTGTGCCTGCTGTTTTTGGTTCGCGCCCCGTTATGGAGCTACGTGGCCACGCAACTACGCGACCCAGGTAACTACGTAAACCGCGTAACTACGTAGCGGCGACTGATGACTTTCGCCCATTGGGCGACTCCCGCCGTCGCGTGAGCGCGCGTTAGTCACGTGCCCAACTTTGCTGCTGGCGGGAGCATTTCTGACAACGGAAAATTTCGTCATCCACTGTCCGCCAGGAGTTTCGAATAGCCTTTTGGAGGGGTCCTTACGCTCAAGGTCACCAGGGTGGGGATAGGTCGCGGTTAAGCCAGCCCCCACCACACACCTTTGCTGCGTTATGCCAGCGCGACCCTCACTAGTTCGGACTAGCGGCACAAAGCGCGAGCAATGTGCAAAAACCTGAAGCTGCGATACCCGACGATAACGAAACAGTGCTCGATTTCTGCATGCAGCGCCAACAACAACGTCGGATTAGAAAAAGCACAACGTATATTACGGCTGATGCGACAGGCCACTTCAAGCGGACTCGCTAACAGGCTTGCTGTAGTAGCTCTCTCGCTTAGTGCTAGGACTCACCGACCGGCAGACCATTGCTTCAATAGACTCACTACTTGCTGGTCTACCAGCCTGTGCAATCAGACGCTTACAGCTAGTGCAAAACTCTGCAGCTAGGCTTGTCTGTCGTGAGCGTCGCAGTTGCCACATTACTCCACTTCTCGCCGACCTGCACTGGCTACCAGTCAAGCAACGGATTGACTTCAAGGTTTTGTCCCTCACTTTTAGGTCCCTTCATTCTATGGCTCTAGCCTATCTGTCAGATATACTACCCCATCAGGCTAAGCATCGTACCACCCGCTTTTCGGAATCCAACAGTCTAGAAATACCTCATACAAACCTAAATCCTTTGGAGACCGTGCATTTAGTTCATATGCTCCCAAAGCCTGGAACTCTCTCCTGACCTGCGTCAGAACATCCCCTGACCTGACCTCATTTAAAAGGAACCTAAAAACACACCTATTTAGGACAGCATTTAGTGGGTCCCTGTGATTCGTCCTTCATGTGCTTATGCGTGCTGACACTGTGCATGCTGCCACTAACTACATTTGCATGCTGACCCTGTGCATGTCACCCCTAACCATATTATTCATTTCGTTTGTTTTTTCAAGCATGGTTTTACTTACCTTTCAATTGCATTTCACTTTACAGCAAATGTAAAGCGCCTAGAGAGAGATTAAGTTCTCTGAGGGCGCTTTATCAAGTGAATTATTATTATTATTATTATTATTAAGCAACGCATCGAATTAAAGATTGTGTTGCTCACTTAAAGGTCCTTTCATTATTTAGCTTCAGCCTACCTATCAGATCTGCTGCCCCATCAGGCTAAGCATAGTATGATCCATTTTTTCGGAATCTAACTGTTTACCTACACCTCATACAAACCTCAAGTCCTTTGGAGACTGTGCCTTTAGTTCGTGAGCTCCCAAAGCCTGGAACTCACTCCCGACTTCCGTCATGACATTCCCTGACTTGACCACATTTAAAATAAAATTTAAAATGCGCCTATGTATCCTAACATTTAGTGGGTCCCCGTGGTGCGCCCTTTATGTGCTTATGCGTGCTAACACTGTGCATGCTACCACTAACCACACTTCCATGATGACCCCGTGGACGTTGCCCTAACCATATTATTCTTGTCGTTTGTCGAGCATGCTACCACTAACCATCCGATCGTGTGTCCTTTGCAGCAAATGTAACGCGCCTAGAAAGAGATTGAGTTATCTGAGGGGGCTTTGTCAAGTGTGTTATTATTATTAATAGAGCGACGGCGGTCAGGACCACGCCTTTTATAATGGTAGGTCACAAGTCATTCCATAATCTCGTTTTAAGTGATAATACATCGCGCTGCTCATAAGCTGGGCTTATCAGGGCGATTTCATAAGCAACTCAGTTCCAATTCAGCAGCAAAGCTGATATTTCGTAGTCGAAGTTCGGCTGTCAAGCCTTTAGTAAAAAATCGTGGGCATTACAGCTGGTAGAACGCGAAAACTGTAACTGAGCGGAACGGAGACTTTTGAGCGTGAAATATAAAGCTGGCCTTACGCAGCGCTCACGCTGAGTGCAATGACGCAGTGAATATTTTTCTATAGTATATAGCGCGATCTCGCAACGTCCGGCTTTCGCTTTATTTTGACCGCATCCCGCACCTGGGCACCAACGATTAGCCCTGCCCAGCTGCTACGTCGCGGCGAGCAGCTTCGTCTGGATAAAATTAGGGCGCAAACGCAGCGCTCGTAACGGCGCTAGTCTCAGCTGACGCACGACGGATACTGGCGACACCTAAACCTCGCAGTGCGCCAGCGACTTGTAGGTGCAGCAGCAATACGCACAGTTATGAAGACGGCAGTAGAAGGAACACGTGACATCGACGAAGAGCTTATAATAACAAAACGAATTCCACAATGTCGATACGTCTCTTTTGACAGTGGCGGAGGGTATCGGGCATTCAACGGCGGCCATTGTGCATACCAATGGCTTGGCGACCTAGAGCTCAAATCACGTGAAATGCCATAGTCGACCCTAGAAGTGTCACTACCTACTCGTTGCGTCGGCTTGAATGCGGCCTTAGCCATAGATTATAACATGATCGGCTCTTTAGCCATCGCAATTCATGAGCCGCGAATAATAATAATAATACATTTTTTATTGCGCCCTAGTGAACTCAATCTCTTTCTAGGCATTAACATTTGCTGTATGGGAAGCATGATCGAATGGGTAATAATAATAATAATAATAATGCACTTGATAAAGCGCCCTCAGAGAACTCAATCTCTCTCTATTTGCTTTACATTTGCTGCAAAGGGAAGCGCGATTGAATGGTGAGTAATATCATGCTTGATAAGCAACATGAATAAAATGGATAGGGGTGACATGCACAGGGTCAGCATGCAAATGTGGTTAGTAGCACCATGTGTCAGCACAGTGTCAGCACGCATAAGCACATCAAGGACGAATCACAGGGACCCACTAAATGCTGTCCTAAATAAGTATGTTTTTAAGTTCTTTTTAAATGTGGTCAAGTCAGGGGATGTTCTGACGCATGTCGGGAGAGATTTTCAGGCTTCGGGAGCAAACGAACTACATACACGGTCTCCAAAGAATTTAAGGTTTGTACGAGGTATTGTTAGACTGTTGGATTCCGGAAAGCGGGTGATACGATGCTTGGCCTGGTGGACGAGTAGATCTGAGTGATAGGCTGGAGCCAAAGAATGAAGTGACCTAAAAGTGAGCGACAAAACCTTGAAGTCAATCTGTTGCTTGACTGGTAGCCAGTGCAGGTCGGCGAGAAGTGGAGTAATGTGGCAACTGCGACGCTCACGACAGACAAGCCTAGCTGCAGAGTTTTGCACCATCTGTAAGTGCCTGATCGCACATGTCGGTAGGCCAGCAAGCAATGAGTTACAGAAGTCAAGACGGCATGTTGCAAATGCATGGACCAACTTTGACGTAGTATCCTTATCTAAACAAGCCCGAATTTTAGCAATATTATGTAGCTGAAAGTAGGCAGACTTGACTGTGGAGCTGATGTGGTCGTCTAGCGAGAGGTCACTTTGGAACCTGACACCTAGATCTCGATCTTATTTAACCGGAGATATGCTGGCAGTGCCACTTTTGAGCGTCAGCCTTTCGAATTTCTAAATCACACTGAGTTTGCCCAAAACTAATAAGTTAGTTTTGTCATCGTTCAGTTTTAGATAATTTGCTGCCATTCATGTGCGGATGTCATCACTACATGCAGCATATGAGTTGAGAGAATTCGAGGTGCTTGAAAGCTGGGAGGAATCAAAGCAAAGATACAACTGAGTGTCATCCGCATAGAAGTGAAAGCCTATATCGTGCTTGGCAATCACATCAGCTAGAGGGAAAGTATAAACAGTGGAAAGTACTGGACCTAGCACGAGCCCTGAGGTACCCCATATTTCAGAGGTACCTCGGATAATCTTCGTCCATTCACATCAATACTCTGGAGTCTCCCACTGAGATATGATCTGAACCATTGCAGAGCAGTGCCAGTGATGCCCAGGTGAGATGAGAGGCGCTCTAGAAGAACTTTGTGATCGATTGTATCAAAAGCTGCCGATAAATCGAGCAAAATAAGTAGAGACACTCTACCTACGTCTGCAGTCCTAAATAGTTCGTTGTATACCCTAAGCAATGCTGACTGTGTGGAGTGATTAGCTCTAAAGCCAGACTGGAACTTACTAGTAAGGTTTGAAGTTTCAAAACATGAGTTCAGTTGGTCCGCCACAACCTGTTCCAGTGTCTTTGATAGAAGTGGTACCGTGCTCAATCAACAAGGATGACATGTTTAGGGGTCAAATGCACAGTGTCAGCATACAAACATGGTTAGTGGCAGCATGCACAACGGACATTAGTCACAATCTGGCTGATTTAGCTCGCCACGGTATCACAGTCGACCTCGTCCGTGTCTCGATTTAAAAACAACCGATTTGATTTATTGCGAGTTTCATCCCTGCGACCGCTACCGATTGGCGCGCGATTTCCTGTTTTGCGAAACCGCCGCACACCATTATGAGCTCGGCACGCTCTTTCATCGGGATGTGGGTGGTGGACTAGCGTTGCGTGGGCGTCGTGGTGTGGGCGGCGGACTAGCGTTCGCGATCGCGAATCGTACTTGGCGACTTCGCACGCGTGAAATTCCTCACGTTCGCGCAGTCTGAGCCAACGAGCGGAGCGCTTTAGAGTGCTGGCAGGTCGCGGCGTGCACCGGTAGAGTCCGCTCGCACATTCGCCGATTCGCGGCGGCGTCGGACGCGCGTCGACCACTCGTACTATCTATCTCGTGCAGCCTTTCCCGTCAGCCATCGCTGCCGACTGCAGTCTGAGGGGTGCGGACGTGCGCAGAGCTTACGTCCGCAGGCGTGCGAGATGAGGAGGAGATGGAGGAGAAGGAAGAGAAAAACATCTACGAACGGCATTGTGAACTAACATTAAAAACACTGACATTAGCATCAGAACGATACTGCGAGGTTAAGAGGGAGGCAGAGAGGAGAGAAAAATGGTAGAGCTCTAGAGAAGCGAGATGATATCCGCGATCCACGTAAAGGCAGAGGCTCACACGCGTTCGCATGCGCTCACACGCGCTCGCGCAAACCCGCGCACGTGTCTGCACGCGTGCGTCGCAGGCGCACGATAGACGTCAGTATCTGAATTTGCGCTCGTGCGCATCTGCACGCGTGCTCGCGCTTGTTAGCGAGCACGACCTTTTGACGCGCGGACACTCCTTGGACAAAGGAAAAGCAGCGGCTGAATCCGGAGGCTGAATCTTTATTCGGTTACCGCCGCGGCCGTCGCGTCGCTAAAAGCTCGGCTCGGACACGGCAGCGAGGCGAGCCTGTTTACACAAACGCGGGCGGCTAGAGCGCGAAGATGAATAGCAGCGCGCAGCGCCAGTCACGTAGGCAGATGCGAGCAGACGCGAGACGGGCGGGATCGATGGCAGAGCGATCGGCGAATTGGCGCGCGGGGGCCTGAGCGGCCCGCCGCACTTGGCGTTTCGCGGAGCAGCGGAAGTAGCTGCGTTCGCTCGCTTATTTGTGCAGCCACAGCTGGCTCGGCGCCCGTAGCTCTCGGGTTAACAGCGAGCGGAGTTCCTTGCGGACTTCGAGTTGAGTTCCGGGACAACGCGGCTGCTTAAGCGAAACATTGAGCTTACTCGATGGGAGGACTGGGGGGAGGGAGGGAGCGACAAGGGTCGTCGTTACCTCGGGAGCTCTCCGATCGTTAAGAGCGCTCAAATGCTCTAGCAAGGCTGACGTATTCACTGACCAACAAGCGGCAGGGGTGAGCGGTCCGCAAGAGTCTCGCGCACGCCTATTAGCTAGTCGTAGTCTTGGTTCTCGACTTCCACTCGGAGGCAGTAATTTTGCCCTTGGCGGCAATGACTGTCGAGGCAACAGCGAGGCTACTGTATGAGACTTTCCGCAGTCAACGGAACTAATTGTCAATTCACCCGCCGCCTGCAGGAGTCATATCTCGCCACTCCTGCACGAGATTAAAGAGAGCATTTTGTTCGCCAGCTGTTTTTCGCTTTTGCACGAACGCGCGTCATCCTTCGGCGCAGATTCCTGGCGCCGTGTGGTGCTGTTTTTTAAGCTCCCACGCCTCCTGAATCTCTCCTGCGCACGTCGCAGACGGTTGGCACAGGTGCAGGTCAGAGCCGATGACTGACGCCGCGCCTCTGCAGTCAGTTAGAGGGCGGCGACGGTCACTGGCGGAAGCTGCCGCCGCGGATAGACACCAAGCTGGCATGCAGATCAATGGACGTGGTCAGTGCTATTTCAAAATACAGAAAAATCAAAGACCGCCGGCCGCCGTAGGACCGAGTGCCAGTGCCCCTTTTTCCTGCCCTTATATGGCGATAGCTTAAAAAGCCAAGGAGAGACATCATGCGTTTCTATCAAGGACTAAGTATTTAAAATGGCTCAGTGGCTATGTCAGAGATCGCCTAGACCGGTATCTTATTGTATCAATGCTGTAGATAAAGTAATAATAACTACCATACCCGACTAGAACTGATTGCATTCTAGAAATTTTTTCATGCCAAAATCATTCAGGTTATGACGGCTGGTAGAGATTGTTAATGCTTCCTGAGTTACGGCCAGAGGGAATCAGATAAGTCGTACCCTCATGGCTTAGATTAGCTGAGAAAGGTGATCTGAAATGATGATTACACAGTTTTTATGTTAACAATAATAATGGTAACAATTCAGCAATTCTAAATTGCCCTCAGAGAACTAATCCAATTTATACGCTCTTTACGCCCGTTGCGATATGCAATGGAGCATGTTACTATGGTTACTGACAACATGCACTGTGTCAGCACGCATAATTAACGTCTCGTGCTGATGAGGTGTAGCCTTCTTCGGCTGTGGAAGACAGAGCAATGCATTAAAAACATCGACATATAATTAAATATTTCCGTGCTTGGTTGATGTCTTGCTTTGCTATCGGCACCATATCTGCGTACATTGTTGCGGCTTCTCAAACTTCGTAGCCGAGCTTCACAGCGAGAGTTCCCAGCGCTACCGTGTAGCAGTGAGGTCTAGCCGCAGTCAGGCATTCCGAGCAGTCACGTGCACTGCGCACGCTCGCACAGTTCATTGCCAAACACTTGGCGTAACAAACAACCATTGACGGGAAAGCGTGGTGCTGAGCTCACAACGAGGGGCTTGGCAGTCTATTGAAAATGTAGGGCTCAACTGGTTGCGCGGCTGAGTTGGACTAGTGCCAGCAGGAGCGACAAGTTTGAGAGTTAACACTTTTAGGCGATTTGCTGCTGTTTATACGCACGTGAGTCACATGGGTCACATTTCTTTCAAGCGATGTTCAGCTCGTTTTAAAAATTAAAACTGTTTTGCAGTAGCGTAACCGGAGGGCTTCAAAGAGGCTTCAAAGAGCGATCGACTCGGAGCGAGAGCGCGGAAGTGGTGACTGTCGGGATGCCTCGTCAGCTTTACTCAAACTCCTCACTGGCCTTCTTGAGAGGCAGACCTTTAAGCTGAGAGGGCTCGGAGGCCTCTTTGTCTGCGCGCCAAAGCTTGCCGCCCGGAAGACGTTGACGGCGACGTTCAGCTCCCTCGAAAAACTGGCATGCTTCCCTATTGGAGAGCGCGCGAAGCTTCTCGCTGAAAGCGCAGCGCCCGGAAAGCATGTGTGCACTCCATCTTATTATAAATTAAGAGCCCCCACTTGAGGCAAGGTGCACTGCCCTGCAGGTTTGTTTATCCCGCCGTAAAAACAACCGGTCAGCTCCGCTGCTACTCCATCAGCTAACGCTGAGCAGCTGCGCGTTGAATGCTCGCAGCCCTGGAGGCTCTTTAGCGCTCTGAGACGAGGTTTAGGCATCTCGCGAAGCTAGTAGCCCCATTAAAAAGAATTGCCTCTTTAACCGCTCTATAAATAGTCCAACCTTCTCAAAAACACTATAGCTCTATAGAAAACCAGGGCATCATGACGTAAGTATACGCATTTACACTGGAGGTGCTTAATTTCGAAAGGCAGTGCGACCGGAGGCCGTCTGCCATGGGGCTGAATGCCGAAAACAGAATTTCACCCCTCCTCGCAATAATGGTTGCTTATCTACGACCTCATTGAGGACACGTTACATACGCGCCGAAAGCAGCGACAGCAACTCTCCTGCTGCCGACTTTGGCTCATTCTTTTCAGCGGTCCTGAGCTGCTACTTTCATGCTACTCACTACCTCAACTGCTCTCGTGACTCGGCTATACTTCCCACTTTCTCCTTGTTGTGTGAGATGAAGTCTGTTGGCTACCGAATGCGTACCGCAAGTCGCTTAGGCTATGAGTACGCTATACTAAACTCTCCTGCGTAACACCCACATAGTCTTTATGACTTTGTAGAGTCACAGACGGATATACATTACATTGCATAGATACAGGGCTTATGCATGTATATACATAAATACGTAGTTCATTTGTATATATAACATGGTATATATATATATATATATAAGCGTATTTATGTATATACATGCATACAACCATGTTTCTACTTTCGGCGCGTATGTAACGTGTCCTCAATTAGGTCCTAGATAAGCAACCATTATTGCGAGGAGGGGTGAAGTTATGTTTTCGGCATTCAACCCCATGGCAGACGGCCTCAGATCGCACTGCTTTTCGAAATTAAGCACCTACAGTGTAAATAGCATATATATATATATATAGAGAGAGAGAGAGAGAGACGTCTTGTTTGTCAGGATCGTGAGACCCGAGGCAGCCATTCAGGATGCAAATGATAAGCCTGCACGCAGGGTCGACGAGGCGCAAGTGGCGGTACTCCAGACGGTCAGCTCCCGGAGGGGTGTTACAGGCTCTGCAAAGCCGTGCGGCGACGTCGTCCTCAGACAGTGGTGACTTCAGGCTGGTGCCACTCGAGGTCGGATCGTCCTTTAGGAGAGCGGCCAAGTGGTCATTATCGACTAGCCGAGCATGCGATTAGGCCGCCCAGTGGGAGCGGCAGGTCGCCAGGTCGCCGGAGAACACGGTCGGCTCGGGAAGAAGGTTCTCCCGGATGACCTTCGTAAGGTTGATGGCGTACGATCGCTGCAGGTGCACTGGCACATCTCGGGTCTCAAGGTCGCGGCCCACCCGGAGCAGGCCTGTCCGGCCGAGATGGTGGGTGCTCCGGATGGGCGTGGCGGAGCTTCCGCTCAAAGTCCCTGCACATGCCGCGGGCGAGCAACAGCCACTCTCCACTGAGGAGGAGGAGGATTGAGGCCACAAAGCCAGGCCAGTCACGTGCCTGAACACTGTCTCGTACGCGAGGCAATCAGAGGTCCACAAAGTTACACACACACACACACACACACACACACACACACTTCAAAGTGAGCTGTACGCAGTGGTTAAATATATATATATATATATATATATATATATATACAGATATCAGAAATATATATATATATATATATATATATATATATATATATATATATATATATATATATATATATATATACGGTTTAAACGAACGCTATCCTTACCTGCCTGGACCTGCATAAGTCTCGTGGATGCGGTCTCTGGTCTGCGACCACAGCAGACGTAATGGTTGCAGGTCACCCATTTTCAATTACTAAAGACATGCATGTGCGGTCAGACGGTGCACAGAGATTTGGCTCGAGTGTGAAAGCGGTCAGTTAAAGCCAGGATTTAAGCCCTTTCAAGGGGCAGAGTTCGTAGTCTCAAAATCTCAACCTTTTGATTGCTGGCATGAGCAACCGGAAGTTACGCGATCGCTCCCCGCTTGAGACAAAAACATAAATATAATTCTAAAAGTAAGTCATTTGGATAGCGCTCTAAATGAACTCAATCTCCATTCAGGTGCTTTACGAATGCCACGGGGCTCGAGCCCACGATCTCGGTTATCAAATAATAATAATAATACATTTGTATGGCGCCCTCAGAAAGCTTAATCTCTTTTCGAGACACTTTACATTTGCCGTAAAGGAAGCACAATGGAATGGTTAGTTGCAGCATGCTCAATGTCAGCAAATATAACGTGGTTAAATGTGACATACACAGGGTTAGCTGCAAATATGGTTAGTGGCAGTATGCACAGTGTTTGCACGCAAATACATTCCCCTCGACCTTGGTCAGAGCGAGGACCTTAACCACTGGGCCAAACCATCCGGCAAATATCCGCCCTGAGTTCCAAAACATATGCCATCGATCGGTGCGCTTTATTTTGAATTATAAACGCGCAAGAGTTTAAAATTAAAAACGCACCTATTTATTTCATTCAGTGGATCCCTGCGATTCGTCCTTTATGTGCTTACGCGTGCTGTCACTGTGCATGCTGCCACTAACCATATTGTGTGAAGGAAGAGAGGGGCTCTATCCGTATGCAGTGGAGAAGCTCTCTCTCTATCTCTCTCTCTCTCTCTCTCTCTCTCTCTCTGTCTCTCTGTCTCTCTCTCTGTCTCTCTCTCTCTCTCTCTCTCTCTCTCTCTCTCTCTCTCTCTCTCTCTCTCTCTCTCTCTCTCTCTCTCTATATATCTCTCTCTCTCTCTCTCTCTCTCTCTCTCTCTCTCTCTCTCTCTCTCTCTCTCTCTCTCTCTCTCTCTCTCTCTCTCTCTCTCTCTCTCTCTCTCTCTCTCTCTCTCTCTCTTTCTCTCTCTCTCTCCTCTCTCTCTCTCTCTCTCTCTCTCTCTCNCTCTCTCTCTCTCTCTCTCTCTCTCTCTCTCTCTCTCTCGATCTACGCGGCGGAGGCTGTCACTTCAGAGAATGCGACACGTGGGGCTCGACAATAAGCACGCATCATCGCGACCGCTCATTCTACAGCGCTCCGCTCGAAAGGCGACCCCTCCTGGAGGCGCCATTAGCGGCGTTCGCGCGCAAAAATGTGCCGGATCGCGCACATGCGACCTCGCCACTGTCGCAGCTCCGTCGGCGTTAGGGAGGGGGCGGCGGATCGAACCACCGCCGATCATCGCTCCGTCAGCGTCGCGCGTTCTTCTGCAGTCCGGGGCGGCGCGAGTTTCGCCGGCGGCGCGCTGTCCGGCGTCACGCGCGCACGCTATTTACCCGCGCCGCAAGTGCGCACGCACGCTCGCGCACACGAGCGCGGTCACGTACGACTCCCGGCTGCCCGGCGTTAATGATGGCTGCGGCGGCGGCGGCGGTGGCTGCGGTGGCGGTGGCAGCGCCCGCTACTGCCAATGTCTCCCGATAGTACGATGGGAGATTCATGACGGCAGTGGCGGCGGCGGCCTACAGTGGCCTCTTGTCCAGTCCGCGAAAGTGCCACGGCGAAAATCTCGAATCGCTCGCGGCGAGGGGCCCGCCGGCGCCTCAAGCCTCTGAGCCGACGAGCACTCACCGAGGCTCGTTGCGCGCGTCGACGGGAGGAGCAGCAGACTGTAGCGGCGCGGCGGTCCCGCTCCTCGGGGGAAGCCAGCTTCCGCGAAATCTGGCCGCGCGTGACGCGCTCCGCGGGCTCGACGCCGCAGGCAGCTGCAGCAGTCGCCGCTCTCCACTCGTTCGCCGCTCGTCGCGCGAGATGCCGCGAGATGCTTCGAGGGGGCGGGGCAGGCATCTAATACAGCGCCGCGCTTGTTCGTGGAGCCTGGTCAGGCTCTGCTAGGGGGCACAGTGCCCACAGCACGTGCCGTCCGTACCACGCGATCGCCAGCGCCTGCTTATGTTTGCGTTAAATAAACGCATTTTAGAGCCTACGCGTTTATTTTAGGGCTAAGGATTTTGAGTTCAGTGTTTGGGTGCTGCATGTTTTCGGGTTGACGGTTTAGGGTTGAGTGGTGAAACAGTGTATATCTGTTTGTTCGAGTGTTTGGGTTTAAACTTTAGGTTTCAGGGTCGAAGTTTTAGTGAGAAACACTCAACGAAAAATATATCTCAAAACATGTTTACTTAAGGTAGATACAAACAGACGCTGGCGGCGAGCATGGCGAAGAGCCCCTGCTATGTGCAGTGTCGCCATAGCAGAAACTGACCTGGCTCTACGAACAAACGACGCCGTATTAGCTGAGATGGAAATGCGTGCAGACGCCCGGTCGGTCGGTCGGTCGTCTCGAGTGGCGCGAGCCAAGTGAGTGCCACACCCGACTGTCGCCGGCGACGAGCCGCTCCTGAGCGCGAATCCGAAGCGCACGCAGAGCCAGCGGCGTCAGCAAGTGGCCGACGCCGCCGCCGCTAGCACACGGCCTCCGGCCGTCCGTCGCCTTGTAGCGACAGCTCGCCGGACCCTGTGCGCCGCCGCCGCCGCCGCCGCCGCCGCCGCCGCCGCCGCCACGCTCGTACGGATTGTCGATTTGTCGGGCGGCAGAAAAGCGAAAGACGACGAAAGCCCACGAAACCGCGGGTTCGATCCGCCGATCTTCGGCGGCGGCGGCAGCACTCCCGCTGGCGCGCCGTCGCCGTCATCGAATCTATTGCCAGCTTCCGCATCCGCTTCTCGCTTTTCGCCCTACGCGACCTACGCGATGGAGCGCAACGCGCGCTCTGCAGCTGCAGGAGGTGCTAGCGACCGCGTAGCCGCGACTGCAGGGCTACGCCAATTCGCACGGCGGAATCTTTAGTGCGGCGGTCAGGTGCGCGCCCGAAATCGCTGCGCCGCTTTAGATAGGTTGCTTCCTGACGGCGCTGTCGCCGCGGCAGCGTCAGACGGCGAGCGCAATTCTCTTCGCCGAGGCCAGTGCACGACGCGCCCGACGCAACGAGCAGACGCGGAGCTCCTTAAATCAGGTAGATTGGATTGCGCTTCTTCATCGATCGGAATCGCTCGCTGCTCTACCGTCGCTCGGCGATCGCCGGATGCGCCGCAACAAAAAAAAGCCTCCTCAAAGAGGCGACCTTCCCTCGACGCGAGCGCGCAGTTGCGGCGCGGGCAGTTGGCTGAACGAAACGAGCGTCTGGATCGATCGGGAGCTCTCGCGAGCTAGGAAGATGGGAGGCGCGAGTCCGTCCTGAAGCGTTCAGCTGCGCTTGCTTCAACGCCCGCGGTGAGCTTTCTAGCTGCGCGCCCGAAAGCCGTCGCCGGATCAGCTTCGCAGGCAATCCCGCCGCCGTTACTACTCTCCGCCTCGAACCGGACGCTCGTCAGCGGCGCCTTAGATGTCGGCGCCGCCGTCTTCGCGTTCGGACGCTCACACCGAGACTGGCGCTCTCTCCTGTGCCTGTGAAGGTCGGTGCACTAGCCGGACGCCGAGCGGGAGTTCCAGGAAGTGGATAGAGGCAAAAAATTCTCCAGGCACGTGACGACCGACGCAAGCGGATTTGCGATGAGCGGCTCCGAGGTTCACGCTAGCGCGAAAGTGAGCTGGCGCTAGCTAGGTCGAACCTCCCGAACCACTAACTCTGGCACAATCAACTTTTTTGCACCGGCGAAGCTTGCGATTACGAGTCCTACGAAGTCGGAGGGGGGTGTCATGACGTCACTTGGCAGTAAAATCCAAGCTTTGGCAGTATACGAACTAAAGGCACGGTCTCCGGAGGATTTGAGCCCAGTTCGAGGCGCAGTTAAGCAGCTTATGTCAGGAAAGAAGGTTTTACTATGTCTAGCCTGATTGGAAATTAGTTTGGAAATGTAGGCTGGAGCATGCCAAGAAAATGCTTATAATATTTGTCCGACAATCGAATATGTGTTTAGGGTATCATTGGAAAGACAAATATGGTAGGACTGGGATCGAAAGTTCTGACGACTTCCGCATGGAAGAAAAACGGCTATGCAAACTACGTATAACCCGGATGTAAACCGGAACAAACAAAAAATTAGCGATCTGTGCATCATCTGCGACTTTTACCACAACTTGTCTAAACTTGGTAGGTCGCGATAGATCCTTGAAGCTTATGGAGGTGCATTATTGTGACGTATGCAGCTTCATTTCTAGGGTCGGTCGGTGCCTTGTAAATTTCATAACTCGGCTAATACTTCTCGTATCACAGTGAAATTTTAAATGCGAGGTCAACTCTGCTTGTTTCAAATAAGGCAAGAAAGATTTCTTATTTCAGCTGGATAAACTTTGCTGTATGCGTCATCAAACGTCCTGGAGCTTAATTTTCCGTAATCGTGGACATATAAAGCAACATGTAGCCAGCCGAAATCAGAAATCTTTCTTGCCTCATTTGAACCAAGCAGGATTGACCTCGCAAAAGCAGAAAGCTTTGACTGCCGCGCTATGGATGCTCAATATTAGGATTGGTCTGCATAGGTGCATTAATTTTCAACTTTGTAAAGTTGCACATTTTTGCCGAGACTGCCTAAGCTTAGTTAGAATATTCTGACTGTTTTGGGAAACGCAATTGACAGACACCCGGAGTCGCAGCTTCAGCTGAAACGCTTGCATTAAAAAAACCGGCGAGTATTTTTGGTGCGACAAGTGGAAGTTTTGAAGTTTCATCTGTGCACGTCAGAGGCATAGCAAGGGGCGGGGGACAGATGTCCCCGGGCGCCAAGGCCAATGGCACCAAAAGCAAAATGAATTGCATTGTACATCTTTTATTTAAATTTGTTCATGCGAGAATGCAAGCAATTCCTTGTTTCAATGGACTTGACTATTGCTAGATGAGCTAGTTAAGCATTTTTACAAACTTAGACCATGCTAAGCTTAGCTGGCTGCGCCAGCCTGTCACACAGGACAGAGCCCATCCATTCCATGCTGTGTTGTTGACAGAATGATTACTTAGTGTTTATTTTAGGTGTCAGCCTAATTAGAGACATCGTGTGCATTGATTTTCCTGGCGCTAGCATGTAGACGACGTCGGCACTTCCTACACTCCCAAGCCTTTTTGTCCAGCTCTCTTAAGGCTTAGACATTTTTCTCTGGAGACGAAGTCAGCAGTGTGAAGGCAAGTGTTCCTCCAGACCAGCCTCCGTGAACTGCATTGTCACCATGGATACTGTACTTTTATACATTTTTTAACAGCCCAATCTATTTTCAGAAGTGTGAGGATGTGATGGTTAGCTGTGACGGCAGTCTTTGGAGCTTTCAAAATTTAGGCATTTGAAATAGGATGACACCTAAATTCATATCGTATGGAAACAGTCGCACAAAAGCTTCACATATATTAGAAGAGTAAAGTTTCTTAGCCCATCCGTGCGTAAGGGGTGCCCTATGAATGCTAGATCCATTTTATCGTTGTTCAGATTCATATATAAAAAAATATAATTCATTTATATAGCGCCCCAAGAGAACTTAATCTCTATTCAGGCGCTTCACATATGCCTCGGGGCTTGAGCCCACGACCCCAGTCAGACCTTGGTCGGGGCAAGCACCTTGACCGCTAGACCAATTCATGATCAAATGTCCGCAATGCAAGCATTCAGTTCATTAATCATTGCAGCAGATTCAGACTGCTCAAACAATTAATTTAGATGAGTCTTATCTTATCGAATTTCGTGCATTGACTGACTCATTGTCTCTTGTGGCTCATGAGCATGGCCCTACTCACATCAAGGGTCACACACTCGACCAGAATTTCTTATACAACTGCACTTTTTCATCACCAATTATCACCAAATCCTGCTTATCTGACCACATGCAGATCTCATTCAATCTACAGTGTGTGCCCATCTCCTCCTCTAAAATAATCTGTGAATCGCGAAACCTCAAGACCCTTGACATCGATGCTGTCCGTGCGAGACTATCTGCTTCACCTCTGCTGCTCAGTCCTCCCTCCGATCTGTCATCATTGGTAGATTGCTACAACACGACACTAGCTGACACGCTCGACGAGTTTGCACCTCTGACAAAGCGCACTGTGCGCCCCCGCCCAGACGGCCTATGGTTTACCACAGACATTAAACTAGCCAGGTCTACTAAGCGAAAGCTTGAAAAGTACACAAAAGATCTGGACTGACTGTCCATCGACAGGCATATGAAGACTACTGTAGGTCGTACCAATCGATCCTAGCAAAGGCCAAGTCTAGCTTCTATAGAAGCATGGTTGAATCACAGATGCACAATCCAAAAATGCTGATGTCGACAATAAACCATCTCCTCAATCGCTGCCAGGTTAGCTCCTTACCTGATGATCTTTGTGATGATCTAGACGATCGCTTCTCTCGATTCTGTGTCCAGAAGATAGACAGGATCAGGGAATCCATCCCTGCGATGACAAACTCCCCACTAGAATGCTGTTCCTCGGTTCCTGGCTGCACCTCAATGTCTGCATTTAAGCAGGTCACGAGTAATCTAGTCCTAAAGTTCGTATCTCAATCAAAGAAGACAGCAAGTCCTCTGGACCCTATTCCCACTGTCCTGCTCCTACGTTGCATTGATCTACTGCTGCCATGCATAACTAACATAATTAATATGTCATTAGCCTTAGGTCATGTCCCAGCACCTTTAAAAAAAGCTGTAGTCAGGCCACTTCTCAAGAAAGCTACACTTGACCAAGAGAATTTGAGCAACTACCGCCCAGTTTCCCTTCTACCATTCCTATCAAAGACACTCGAACGGGTCGTGGCAGACCAACTGAACTCATATATCGAAACCTCACACCTTGCTAGTAAGTTCCAGTCTGGCTTTAGAGCTAATCACTCCACAGAGTCAGCATTGCTTCGGGTATACAACGACCTACTTGGGAATGCAGACACGGGTAGAGTGTCTCTGCTTGTTTCGCTCGATCTTTCAGCAGCTTTTGATACCATCGATCACAAAGTTCTTCTAGAGCGCCTCTCATCTCACCTGGGCATCACTGGCACTGCTCTGCAGTGGTTCAGATCCTATCTCAGTGGGAGACTCCAGAGTATTTACGTGAATGGACAAAGATCATCTGAGGTACCTCTGAAATATGGCGTACCTCAGGGCTCCATGCTAGGTCCGGTTCCTTTCACGTTTATACTCTCCCTCTTGCTGATGTGATTGCCAAGCACAATCCAGGCTTTCACTTCTATGCGGATGACACTCAGTTGTACCTTTGCTTTGATCTCTCCCAGCCTTCGAGCACCTCAAGTTCTCTCAACTCACTTGCTGCATGTATTGATGACATCCACACATGGATGGCAGCAATTTTTCTAAAACAAAATGACGATAAAACTAACTTACGAGTTATGGGCAAACTCAGTGGGATTCAGTAATTGGAAAGGCTGAAACTCAAAATTGGCTCTGCCAGCATATCTCCAGTTGAATCAGCTCGAAATCTAGGTTTCATATTCCAAAGTGACCTCTCGTTAGACGACCATATCAGCTCCATATTAAATCTGCCTATGTTCAGCTACATAACATTGTTAAATTCGGGCTTGTTTAGATAAGGATACCACATCTAAGTTGGTCCATGCATTCGTGACATCCCGTCTCGACTTCTGCAAGTCACTGCTCGCTGGCCTACCTGCATGTGCGATCAGGCGCTTGCAGCTGGTGCAACACTCTGCAGATTGGCTTGTCTGTCGTGAGCGTCGCAGTTGCCACTTCACACCACTTCTCGCCGACCTGCACTGGCTACCAGTCAAGCAACGGATCGACTTCAAGGTTTTGTCGCTCACTTTTAGGTCACTTCATTCTTTGGCTTTAGCCTATCTCTCAGATCTACTCCTCCACCAGGCCAAGCATCGTATCACCCGCTTTCCGGAATCCAACAGTCTAAAAATACCTCGTACAAACCTCAAATCCTTTGGAGACCGTGTATGTAGTTCGTTTGCTCCCGAAGCCTGAAAATCCCTCCCGACATGCGTCAGAACATCCCCTGACCTGACCACATTTAAAATGAATTTAAAAACACACCTATTTAGGACTGCATTTAGTGGGTCCCTGTGATTCATCCTTGATGTGCTTATGCGTGCTGATACTGTGCATGCTGCTAGTTTAACCACATTTGCATGCTGACCCTGTGCATGTCACCCCTAACCATGTTATTCATTTTGTTTGTTTATCCAGCATGATTTTACTCACCATTCAATTGCATTTTCCTTTGCAGCTAATGTAAAGCGCCTAGAGAGATTAAGTTCTCTGAGGGCGCTTTATCAAGTGCATTATTATTATTATTATTATTATCAACAGAGAAGTAGTGGCCGACTCTATGATCTCAAACCACATTTTACAGAGGTTCAGCATAAACGGAGAGCAGCAAACAACCGACGACGGATTGTGAGGGAAAAGGCAATTGATTCCAAGCACAGCAAACGAAAACTTGAAGACAAGGAAGAGGCAAGCAAGTCCAACCAGGTACTAGAAGGTTTCTTAAAGGAAGCAAAGCTTAAGAACAGCGAAGACATAGAGGAACACCAGGAAAATGTTGGCAATCACAGAAAGTCACAGGATAGGGAAAGACAGTTTGAGGAGGACAGGAAAGCAAGCAGGACGGATACAACGACAAGAACAGGTCAGAGAAGGAAAAGAGCGACGGCAGAAACCTTTACAACACTGAAGGAGAAGCAAACATTCTGCTAAGTGCAAGTTTCATGAACAAAGAAGCTGTGCTCTGTGAAGACAGTCACTATATGGACCATAGGGGTGCAAGCACAGCCACAAGAGAAGAAGATATTGAATCTACTGCAGATTTACCAAGGGCTGACCCTTAATGATATTGGCTAGCTGAAGTTTGACCAAACCACTGTTTTGCACGTAGTTCTGCAGCAACTTTAAACTGAGCTAGCGCTACGAGGATCAAGCCTGTTTCAAAAAAAGGACCATTTGCTGTAAAAAAAAAAAAAAGTGTGGTCAAGCCATGAGAATAGACTGGTTCAAGAGGCGCTTGTCAGATGGGCATGAAGTTAGCAGGTTCTGGCTGGTCTTCTGTCCCTCAAAAAAGTCGACGTAGACATGCTTCTGTTGTTTGCTCTTCTCTACTTTCAACAAAAATTCCCCCGATCGTCACTTGAATTGGAAAATGGATTTAGTCAGTGGAGGAAACATGGAAAACTAAGTGCCTGTTAAAATAGCCCTTCTCACCGACAGGCTTTCGCCAGATGGAAAGAAACAGAGAGGATACTTCTCAAATGAAGTGGAATAAACACCGATGTTGAGGCACAAACCTCAGAAGATCAACGATAGCAAGAATTCCTCAAGAGAGTTCTCAGCTGCATCAAGTTCTTGCTCTCTCAAAAGCTGGCATTACTTGGTAGCCAAGAGAGTCTTGGCCTGGGTGGTGAGAAAACGTTGGAAACGGATTAGGACTTCTTCATCTTCTAACTCAATATGATCCTCTTCTGCAATCGCACCTGAACCGCGCCAGAAAGAATCCAAATTTAGTCTTCTATCTGCCTCCCCAAACCCAAAATAAGTTCCTTTGTATACTTTCACCCACAATCAGAGACAAGCTACTCTGTAACATATGGCGAAACAGGTACTACGGAATTCTTATATGTCTGAGGTTATTAGGTATGTCGATGTTGATTTCGCCAACAAAAAAGTCATCATCTAAGAGTCTTTCCTGTACTCTCTTCAAATGAGAATACTGTCCAGAATGAGAAGGCAATTTCTGTAAATCACGATAACAACAGCTTGAACCTGAAAGACGTTCATGCTGCAAGTCAAGATTCTGTAGTCATTACCTGTTTTGGAACAATAGAAAGCATTTACTTATTCTTTTCAAGATCAACTCCGGGGTGTGAAGAACTGAAGAAAGTCTTAGCCATCACTGTCAAACATTACTCTGCAACAGTATGGAGTGAAAGGAAGGAGGCTTTAAAACCTATCAATGATTGACTGAAGAGAATTGTAGGTCTTTTGGAACAACTGTCTGAGGACGGAAGTGAAAGACTTCAAACAAGAAGCTGGCATTCTCATAATTTTTATTTTTTAACTTTAACTTGTTAGCTATGCTACCCTTATGGTACAGCATTTTAAGAAAGATTGGCCGCGTTCAGAAAATACTGTAGGATCCAAAGATGAACTTCAGAGATGCCTCTTGTGACCTTCATTCTCTTTAAATTTAGTTGTCAAGACTTCGAGATTACATGTGCCATGAATCACTACTAGATGGTTTGTCGGTATGTTGATCTCGCGGTAAATGAGGAGATTTCAAGAACAATGAAGAACAGCATAGACTATTTCCTACAAAAAACAACAACTCCGCTTTCCCGGCTCACAGATCTTGATGTAAAATTTGGTCTCTTGTTGGAAGCTGAGCAGCTTTTATAGACATTTTATCACACCAAACTACGCCAGAAATGTCTAGATCTTGGAATCTTCTAGTGTTCAGACGATGATGGAACAATTCTGGACAACAAAATATGTGACCCCAAATTGCTGCTTGCCACACGACACGACTCGGCACCAAGGACCCGACAGGAACTCATATCTTTCATTGTCAGTTACGGAGAAGACGTGTCTCCTAATTTTAGAGTTGCCTTACAAGGAATTCTCACCATATCTGTATCAGTTGCCAACTGCGAACGTTCCTTTAGCAAGCTTAAGATAATTCTGTCTTATCAGAGAGCATCAATGGGGCAAGATCGATATCTGATTTGGCCGTGTTAAGCGTAGAGAACGATACACCAGAAAACATTTACTTTCAAATTGTAATGGACCCGTTTTTTTCACGTTCAATGACAGAAAAGTTCACTGAAGCTAAAGCTATGATAGCTATCTTGCACTTTTGTTTTACTACAGCCTATAAAACTTGTCAACTCAATATGCCATTTATTCTGCGGCGGAGCTAGTTTGCAGCAATTTTTGACAGGGGAAGGGGGCACCATTTGTAGCTTTGTCCCGGGTCGCTGACGGGTCAAACACGAATAATGTTAGCTTGATTTTCGAAAGGGTGAGCGTCAAAATTGAATGCCGACAGTAGTAGCTGAGATTTTAAAGCAACGCGATTGGTTGCGAAAACGAACCGGACAGAGAGCCGACCGAGCCATTGCCTCGCGCTAGGCAACTCGTGCATTGTTCTCATCGGCATATGGCGCAGGAGCAGAAGCAGGAGCAAGAGCAGGAGCAAGAGCAGGAGCAAGAGCAGGAGCAAGAGCAGGAGCAAGAGCAGGAGCAAGAGCAGGAGCAAGAGCAGGAGCAAGAGCAGGAGCAAGAGCAGGAGCAAGAGCAGGAGCAAGAGCAGGAGCAACAGCAGGAGCAAGAGCAGGAGCAACAGCAGGAGCAACAGCAGGAGCAACAGCAGGAGCAAGAGCAAGAGCAGGAGCAAGAGCAGGAGCAAGAGCAGGAGCAGGAGCAGGAGCAGGAGCAGCTCCGCGTCGGTCGGAGGCCATATTGGAGTCTGGCCGGCTAGGGGGGCACCATGATCCGAGGCTAGCGCGTGGGAAGTACAAGACGTGTGCTCCAACCATCCACTTCGACTTTCGTCTAATTGTATCGGCCTAAGCATGTATATATTGGTATATACTTATTATACTAATCCTATACATATATATATATATATATATATATATATATATATATATATACAAACAATATAGACAAACACACACATATATATATATATATATATGTGTGTGTGTTTGTGTGTGTGTGTGTGTGTGTGTGTGTGTGTGTGTGTGTGTGTGTGTGTGTGTGTGCGCGCATGCGCGTGTGTATGCTTGCACGAGTGCATTTACGTTCGTAAATTAATCACGTTGCTTGTCGACCTCTCCTTTTACTGCCCCGAGCACAATGCGGCCGCTCTCTCGGCTTCTGTCCCGAGGCGTCTTCTTCTTCTTCAATATGCGCAGCCTCGCTGTCACGGTCGCACTGCCTTTGCGTTCTGGCACCAGTTCGCTGGCTCATCTGTTTTCACTTGCTCACTTTTTTCCACGCGATTCATCTTTGGCGAGCAGCAGCAGTTCGCTCTTCCACTCCTCGTGGGTCCTCAGTGTCCGGGGCGCCGCCCTCGCCGCCCTCGCACGCGCGAGCTTTCCGCGTCTGCCGGTCGATCGTTCGGCAACGCTGAGCCGATGGCGACGCATAATTTCTTTTCTTTTCTCATTTCCAAGGATGCGAAATTCGTCTCGTTTCGCTCGGAGTTAATTGTATCTCCATCCGGTAAACCAACTAGTCCGCTCTACCCGCGGCTTGTGCACCGTAAAGTCGCAGTCGGGTCGACTGCACTCTAAGCACGTAACCTAGAGTACGCTCGGCCTCCTGCGGGAAACTTACACTTAAGTTGCGCATGGTCGATGGGGGCCTACCTGACGAAATCGAAATGGCATTACGCCCAACGATTGTCAGCGAAACTGCAGCGGCATTTCAGCGCTCACGCGTGCGAGCGCCAGGCTCGAGCCGGCGCTCGAGCCTGGCGCTCGCCGCGCCAGGCCAGCACGCAGTGTGTGTAGACAGACCGCAGCTGGCGTACGTGAGCTCCATCACGCTTGCTCCACTGGGCAACGGCGTCACCAGCGCGCCGTGTACGCCGCGTCTGGAATTCAACGGCAGCCACGTCAAGCCGCTCCAGAAGCTCGTGAGTGGCTCGAGGTCGGAGCACTCGGGCAGCAGCCTACGCTGTATCTGCTCGCATTTAAAGGCGCGCGACGCTCGGTATATTCTTCTCCGATAACTCTAAGCCCCTTTCCACGCGGCGGTAGCATTTTACGCGGCTTCTTACTCTAATTCTGTTCGCCGTCTCTTTAGGTCTGTCGTCAGCGTCGCAGTTTGTCTCTCGTCAGCGTCGCAGTTGCCACTTCACACCACTTCTCGCCGACCTGCACTGGCTACCAGTCAAGCAACGGACCGACTTCAAGGTTTTGTCGCTCACTTTTAGGTCCCTTCATTCTATGGCTCCAGCCTATCTGTCAGATATACTACCCCATCAGGCAAAGCATCGTACCATCCGCTTTTCGGAATCCAACAGTTTACCAATACCTCGAACAAACCTCAAATCCTTTGGAGACCGTGCATTTAGTTCGTATGCTTCCAAAGCCTGGAACTCACTCCCGACTTCCGTCAGAACTCCCCCTGACTTGACCACATTTAAAAAGAACTTGAAAGCACGCATATTTAGGACAGCATTTAGCAGGTCCCTGTGATTCGTCCTTCATGTGCTCATGCGTGCTGACACTGTGCATGCTGCCACTAACCATATTTGCATGCTGACCCTGTGCATGTCACCCCTAACCATGTTATTCATGTTTATCAAGCATGATATTACTCACCATTCAATCGCGCTTCCCTTTGCAGCAAATATAAAGCGCCTAGAAAGAGATTGAGTTATCTGAGGGTGCTTTATCAAGCGCATTATTATTACAATTAGGTCGAAATTACCAGGCTATCTCTCTCTCTCTCTCTCTCTCTCTCTCTCTCTCTCTCTCTCTCTCTCTCTCTCTCTCTCTCTCTCTCTCTCTCCTTCTCTCTCCCTCTCTATATCCCTGTGTATGCTCGCGCGCGTGTGTGTGTCTGTGTGTGTTTCTGTCTCCGCCTCTCTCCCTTTGTCTGTGTGTCTGTCTGTATCTATGTAAAATTGCGACTTTTACCACTAATCGTATGGTCAGGCTTTCTTTACAGCATCTGTTAAGTGCCTTGAAAGAGATTCAGTTCTCTGCGGGTGCTATACAAATGTATTATTATTATTACTATTATTTACATGTGTCTGTCTCTCTGGGTCTTAGCATAAGGATAAGATGTTCGTACTTCACGACCCAGGTCGTGAATTCAAGCTCCACACCATGGAGTTATAGTTATTCTCATTCTTTATTATTATTAGTTATAATTATGCATTGCCTACTGCAAGCGGGTTCGATAGAAGTACGGCTCTTTGGTCTCTATATACAGTACCCCCTAAATCAGTTGACCTTAGCTGGGTTTATTTTATTTTCTCTGTCTGTGTATTCCACTCAACTCTCATCGACAGTGGCACTCTCCCTGTTGCTAATATCTGACATCGTTACAATAATTTTCCCTCACTGTTATGTCATATATTTAGTTTGTCTAGGCTACCCACTTATACCTCTCTTTTTCTCTCTCTCTCTCTTTCTCATTTTCAGCCTCTTTCACTTCTCTCCTCACGTTTCTTTAGTGCAGACGCTCTCAGCCTATTCTCTGTATACTCTGCTCTCCTATACCCGGTTCCCCCTTCTTTAAACTGCCCTCGCTCGCCTCTATCTAACCCCTTCCCACTGTCTTTTTTCCGCAGCTAGCTCTCGCTGACTCATTGTGTTTCTACAGTCAAATTCACATGCTGTTCAGTTCTCTCGCTGTGTAACTGTTGCTTGCTCTTGTTCTTTATCACTAATTCTCAGCAAAAAATCTGAGCATTTTTTCATATCCGTTCTGTCAGCCGCTATCGATCTCCCTCATTTCTTTAATCTATGACTCGCTGCCTCTCCACTTTTTTGTATTTTTGGCTGTCTTATCTTGCATATATTAATATATACATGAGCATATACCTACCTCTACAATAAGCTATTTTTGCTGGCGAGTTCGCTTTCTAGTCGCAGTCGCTGACATCACATTTCAAATTCATCAGACGGTACAGTAGCGATGCCTGTCAAAAAAGGGGAGATCATTTTCTAATTTGCATATGCAGCTTTAACGTGCAATCTCATATTTGAAGTATAACATCAAAAGGCTGAAGTTTCACAGGACAGTGAGCTTAAAGGGCTCTTTTCAAAAGGTGGCCATGGGGCATTCCAGCAGCTTCAGCTCTCTACACTGCGATACCCTTTGCTGTCACCCGAAGTGACGACTGGCGCCTCTGGCTCTTCCAAACTTCCGCTTGGACAAGCTTTTGGCATATTGCAAAGCTGCCTGAGTGAGCGCAACCGACAGGAAGTCTTGCTGCGCCGGCCTTTGGTGCCTGCGATGGACATGCGTGAATAGACTCTGCCCAGAGAGTCTTAACGGAGTTATACTACGTAGTTTTTATAAATTTAAAGACGATCAGCACTTCTGCACGTTCCGTATATGCAACTTAATCGCGATTCGCTAGCCGGCGCTGACGACTACATTCAATAAAACTAGATTTGCTGTATTTTCGCATCATGAAAAAAATTTACTAAATGTAATTTTGAAATGCGTTTTAATTTTTCTCCAATACAGATTTTTCTCCATCAACTAAGAACTCTAAGCTTGGCAATCAGTGGGATGGGCTCACATGCTAGATCAGTAGACTCTCGGGCCCGCCTTCCCAAACAAAGTTAAAAGTTGTCCATGATTTGGCAAGCTATTACATGTATATAAACACAGGTCGATATTAATTAAATCTCACTTATAGTTTCTGAGATTCACGTGTTCCACGATTTATCACTCTTCTATTTATACAGTAAAATAATGCGGAAAAGTGGCAAAGGCAGTGTCATGGCGGTGGACTTTCTTGACTCTTTCTTGACTTGACTCTTGACTCGGTGGACTTGACTCACATGTATTCAACTACACTGATCACGAAATCAGTCTAAAATCTGGGCGCGAACTCTCGTCATACGTGTGATGTCACGAGCTTGGTCTTGTATGAACCTTCTCTTGGAGCAGATTAGCAGCAGATAACATGTCGCTCTGTCCCTGTATATCGATTGAGTTTCGCTAGTGGTCTCCTTTAGCTTGGTTGCTGCAAATTCCTACCTCTGCACCATGTGCCAGTAATCTCCAAAGATGGCTGGCATTAGGAGATTTTTTCGAAGACACTCAGCTTTGCTTTAAATCTACCAAAGCGGACTGGGTGCTGGCATGAAGTAGCTTACAGATTTTCATGCACATCGTACGGATTGAACAACTTTCTAGGCCACTGCTTTGTGGACTAACAAACTAATAATGATTACCAAAGAGATAACCAAGCCGTCGTCAACGTTATAAAACCAGAGACTCGAGATTATCTTTTGCATTTTTAATGGAATGTGAAACTTTTCCACCCAGATACCAGTATCGGCCTCACCTATGAAAATGGACATACCAGATCGTTGTTTATTGAAATTTTCCAAGTGCTTCCTATAGCTAACATGACCAGTGGCGTCAACTCAGCTTACTTACTAAATAGCTGCAGCAGTCTAGCAGCCGCGTTTAGACTTGTGCCGTACCTTCACCGTACGCGTGGCTTGGCATCTTCAATGAGCTTTATTATTTGTCAAGGCTCCCAATTGGACGTCATCAAGACCATTCGCAGTTTTTTAGGTACTCGAAGAAGTTAGCAGCAACTTTGCTGTTACTTTTTTCAATGTTCAGTTTAACAAGATTTGCATAAATTGGCTGGCTCCACACTTCTTCCTAGCATGAAGCAGTTCGCGACGCTGGACTTGGTTTCACAGTTCGCCACGTACATTCTCTGCTGATATATGACTTTAGGCACTCTAAGTCCACCTTTTTTCAAATCTATGGTCTCCCTCTGGCTCACGTAAGTGCCAGCACAACCATGGCTTTCATTTCAACGCCGATCGTACACAGCTGTGCCTTTGATCAGATTCCTCTTTGCCTTGAAGTTTACAAAGTCTCTTAACATCAGCGAAGCTCGTTTTTCCAACATAAGCACTTTGATGGTTGCAAACTTTCGCAGATTAATGAAAGTCTAACCAGGTTGCTAGCTATTGGCGAACTTGGTGTACCTCAGAAACAACAAAGCCTAACCCTCAATACGTTCTGTAAAGTGTGTCAGTATCTTCGGCAGCATCTGCACAAAATTTTGATGTCCTGTACCAAAAATGACCTTATACTAAAAGACCAATTAGCCCACAGTCAAGTCTGCCTAGTTTCAGCTAAGAAACAAAGCAAGAATTCCGGCTTAATTAGATGAGAATACTTGATAGGGATAGTCAATCGGGTCCATGGATTCGTGGCATTCAGTCTAGACTTCCGTGACTCGCTATTTGCAGATCTTCCTGCCTAAACAATAGGACGATTGCCGCGGCTGCAGAACCTGGCTGCTTGGAATGCCTGCGACAGAGTTCGCAATCACCACCTCTCACCACTTCTCAGAAATTCACACTGACTCCCTATAAAGAAGCGCATAGGCTTTAACGTTCTATCGCTCACATTTAGTCCTCTTGCTCCAGCGTCCCGATCTTAATTAAGCCTCTCAATCAGCCTTCCCAGCATTCAGCACCCGCTCTTCTCACTCTGTCTTTTGGCTGTCCCCAAAAACGAATCTCAAATCATTTGTAAGCCATGCCTGCAGTTCGTATGCTGTCAAAACCTGGAGCGTACTCTCCACTCACGTCACGAAATCCCCTGAATAGACGACATTTAAAATGTACCTAAAACCCTACCTGTTTCTTGCACCCTAAATTCTTGTCGGTGTGAGCGGTTCATTGTATACTTATGCGTGATTAAATTATGCATTTTATCCCTAATCAACTCTTGCTTCTCTTGCAGCACACTTAAAGTGGCTCAAAAGAGAGTTCTTTATCTAGGACAATACTTGAATTTTATTACACTATAAAATTATAATTCATTTTTGTATAGCGCCATAAGAGAACTTAATCTTTATTCAAGCGCTTCACAAATGCCTCGGGGCTCAAGCCCACGACCTCAGCAAGACCTTGGTCGGGCCGAGCACCTTAACCACTGGACAAAACCAGTTAGTACGATTAAATTTTTTTCTGCTAGTCTTTGCAGTTAAAAAGGACAACAGAATTTACGTGTAAGAAGAGGTCAGGTGAGACCAATGTCGTGCGTGCTACGTTAGCTGGTTAATATAGCCTGTTGGAGGTGTAGAGCAAGCCAAAGAGTCTGACATCAAAATAAAACTTGAGCACAGTACGTGGGAAATGTATGAAAAGGGTTCAAGTGACGGTAAGAGACGTATGATCCCTTGTAGCATCCCATAGTTCCTCACGGCCAGAACTGACAGCTTCTACGTAACAAGCGCACTTCTGCGGTGCACATCTAAAGTGCAACGTGCCTTTAAACATTAAAAGACGCCGAAAGCAATGCTTTTCTGACGAGAAGTAAAAGACCTGTATGGGCCTTATGGAGCGAGAATATAGACATAGATGCTGCCATTACAGCTTCGAGCGGCAGACACAACGGTAACCCCATAGCTCTGAACCTAGCTGTACGCATGTGCGTAATAAAGAAACAAAGTAATAAAGAAAGATTGGAGGAGCATCCGAGAGAATCTCGATTTTTGGATCCTGTTGGGTCGATCCTTTTTTGAACATGCTTACAACCCGACACTTGATACATGCTCTCTGATTTCGGAGAGTTCAATCCTTTATTGCATATAGCAGCTCCTCGTATAATTAGTATCGCGATTCCGAGTTACTTAATATTTGGATTTTCATTTGATCTTCTGCTTTGGTTACAGCTTGCTTTAATAAATTTTCTTGGGGCATCGCGAAGCGCGAGTATCGGATAAAGCTGGTCAGCTTGATTAATTTCGGGTTCATCTGCGATAGGTATGACGGCGTGGTAGTTATCTCTTGCAGTAAACTTCGAAGTGTTTCGTTCTAGTCCAACTACTTGTCTAGCCAAGACGACGATTTGAATTAGTCAATGGCACTGTTCAAGTCTGGATCTGGCGAGCTCGTTGGCCAGCTGCCTGCCGGATTCGGCGGTGCTGAAAAGCAATTCTATTTGACAGATAATTCTTCTCGGCTTTCTAGCTTTTCTATTGGCTTCTATCAAATTCTATTCTATTCTCATATATTATATTCTTTTTTATTATTATATTATATTATATTTTATATTCTTATATATTCTATTATCTAATCTATTCTATTCTATCAAACGGGCTCTGCTCTGCCCGAGCTGATCGATTTACACGCGTTTTCATTTTGACTGTCTTAGAATGGTACGGTTGATATTGAGCCCGGATTCAGCCGCTTGCATATCTATGCAATATACTGTATCTCCGTCTGTGACACTCACAGCCTAAGCGGCTTTCGGTACGCATTCGGTAGCCAACAGACTTCGTCTCACGCAACAAAGAGAAAGTGGAAAGCATAGCCGAGTCAGGAGAGCAGTTGAGGTAGTGATTAGCATGGAAGTAGCAGCTCAGGACCGCTGAAAAGAATGAGCCATAGTCGGCAGCAGGAGAGTAGTTGTCGTTGCGTAAGAATTGTGGAAGCGAGTTCCACAGTCTAGGACCTGCAGAGCTAAAGCTTCTGTCGCCAACGGTCATTAAGTGGAGGAATGGAACAGCTAATTTATTGTCCATACAGGACCTGAGGGCACGAAGAGGCTGAAACTGGTGCAGCAGTTCAGCTAGGTACGAAGGAGCCAAGCCGTGGCAGGCCTTCTGGGTCAGTGTAAGAACTTTGCTCTGTACCCGTTGCTCAACCGGCATCCATCCTAGCTCTTTTAGCAAAGGAGACGCGTTGTCAAACCTCTGAGACTTAAAAACTAACCTTGCAGCCATATTTATAGCCATCTGCAATGGCCTAATAGCTTTCTTTGGTAGCCTAGCCAAAAGGGAATTATAATAATCAAGCCGAGACAGAACTACGGAGCTAGCTAAATTCTTCGCAAGCCATCGTGGACCACAGCTCCTAATCTTAAATAGGACGTGATGGCTAGCTGTAGAAGCAGTCTTCTGAATGAGCTTTCAAAATTTAGGCAGTTTTCGAAAACCACACCTAAATTTCGAGCATATGGTGATGGTCGCACAACAGCATCACCTATTAGAAGAGCAAAGCCTTCATATCCAGCCACACACTTAAGATATCCTATGAGCAGCAGTTCAGTTGTATCGTCGTTTAGTTTCAAGAAATCTTCCGACATCCAGGATCTAATGTCGGCAAGGCAAGCATTCAGTTTATCAGTTGGTGAAGCAGGTTCCGATGGTTTGAATGGCAATAATAGCTGAGTATCATCAGCATATAAGTGATAATAATAATAACACGCTTGATAAAGTGCCCTTAGAGAACTGAATCTCTTTATAGGCGCTGTACATTTGCTGCAAAGGAAACACGATCGAACGGTTAGTGGTAGCATGCTAAATTAGCAACAAGAATAAAATGAGTGTGATTTCCTATTCCACGGGCTTGAATTACTTTCCCCAGAGGTTAGCCTCTGTCTTCACACGGGTTATGGAATTCTTGCTTTCTGAGTGCTTGGATGCTTGAGTTGTGATTGGAGCCCGGTTTTGAGTAGGTCTTATTTATTTTTGAGGGATTTATCGTGGGATCTTTTCTTGACCCATAAAAGATTAAGTCTTGATTTTAACCGTTTCGAGTGTTTTTATTAGGTTGTTACATATAGTATGTATAGGATATTTTTGATAGGATAATAGTAATGATAAAGCGCTTCATAAAGCGCCATCATAAAACTCGATCTCTTCCTGTGCGCTTTACATTTGCTGCACAGGAAACACGATCGAATGGTGAGTGGTAGCATGCTTGATAAACAACAATAATAACCTGGTTAGGGGTGATATGCACAGGGTGAGCACGCATTAGCACGTAATGGACTAATCACGACTCACTGAATGCTGTCATAAATAGGTGCGTTTTTAATTTCTTTTTAAATGTGGTCAAGTCAGGGGATGTCGTGACGCAAGGCGGGAGTGAGTTCCAGGCTTTGGGAGCATGCCAACTGAAGGTGCGGTCTCCAAAGGATTTGAGGTTTGTACGAGGTGTGGGTAAACAGTTAGATTCCAAAAAGCGGGTGGTACGATGCTTAGCATGGTGGGGCAATAGATCTGATAGGTAGGTTTGAGCCGAAGAATGAAGGGACCTAAAAGTGAGCGACAAAACCTTGAAGTCGATCCGTTGCTTGACTGGGGCCTAGTGCAGGTCGGCGCGAAGTGGTGTGATGTGGCAACTGCGACGCTCACGAAAGACAAGCCTGGCTGCAGAGTTGTGCACCAGCTGTAAGGGCCTGATTTCACAGGCCGGTAGACCAGCAAGCAGTGAGTTCCAGAAGTCAAGACGGGATGTAGCAAGTGTATAGAACTATTAGATCTGGTATTCCTTTCTAAACAAGCCCAAATTTTGGCACTGTTATGTAGCTGAAAGTAAGCATACTTGATTGTGTTCGTCTAACGAAAGGTCACTTTGGAGCGTGACTCTTGGATTTCGTGCAAAATTAACAGGAGATATACTGGCAGAGCCGACTTTGAGCGTTAGTCTTTCCAATTTCTGAATCACTCATGGTTCGCCCTAAATAGTAAGTTAATTCTATCATAATTCAATTTAAGAATTTTGGCTGCCCTCTATGTGCGGACGAGCCACCAAATGTTCATAGAAGGACACGCGTTTTAAAAGAGGGGATACTGCAATGCGTCGCGATTATGGACTATGAGCTTGACAGTTAAACCTCGATTGCGAACTAAAGCTTGGCCGCTGAATTAACACTGAGCCGCTAATGAAATAGCCAAGGTAAGCCGAGGTTCACGATCAGCGCGATTCACTATTACGCACGAATGAGATTATGTACGACACGATCTGGACACTATACGAGGCACGGGCCTGACCGCAGTCGCTCTCCTGGAGTAACGGTCTATCGGGCGGTTAGTCCTAGCACTAAGCGTGAGCTTCTGTAGGCCTGTGAACGAGTCTGTCGGAAGTCATGTACTGTATTAGCCTTAATATGAACACTATTGTTTTCGCTTTTTTGTAATATGGTCTTATTGTTAACGCTGCTTGCATAATATTGAGCGCTGAGTCGTTATCGTTGGCGTATAACGAGTTTCAAGCCTTTTCACGTTGCACGCATTGAGCTCTACCCGAACTAGAAAGGGTCGAGCGGTCATAACATCACGAGTTCTGGAACTTTTTGCCTGGATGCCTGTGGTAATTTGATTCAACAAATTTGCCAAGTGCTGTAATCCGAGGACATCTTTGACAGTCTTTAGAAAAGGTCGTGACTCGATTACAGGTCGATGCACTTCGTACGTCACTTCACCTCACTTCACCTGGCAACGCAAGATATTAAAAAAGGATTTTCAAGGATTGTCGCAAGCGTTACTAGAGTGGCACCAACAAATGAAAGGAGTTGGAGGAAATGTCAGCTCTTATCAGAGCAACCCGTCGAGGGCTATAGAATTGACTTCATGTTGACTCACGAGTAGCGGCAGTAGACAGACGCTTCCCACTGGACAGTTTCTATCTAGATTCAAACGACAGTATTTAATTGAAATTTATCTCCTCTATTTAACCAACGACCTTGAAAGTTGCAACGATGGCGATAACGTCAATGCTCTGGTCTCGCTCGATCTACGGGCAGGATTCGACACTATTGATATCAGCATTGTACTTGCACGATTGAGAATAATAATCAGTCTGACTGATGAGGCTCTGGGCCTGGTTCGAGTCGTACATGTACAATCGCGTCCAGTCTACGTCTTCTAGTGGTCCAATCGTTAGAGCGACGGAAGATTAGACTGATTGCCCAACGAAGCAGAAGCAGAAGACAAAACAAGAGTCTTTTTGTGTCTGTCATCTGCTTCATTCTCTAACCATATCTGTCAGTTTAGTGTACGCAATTTCTCCTCTAGGCGATGTGATTGCCTAGGAATTCACTTCTTTTATGTAGACGACACTCAGTTTTACCTTTGCTTTGATCCTTCCAGCCCTCCAGCACTTCGAATTCTCTCCATTCCCTTGCAGCATGTATTGATGACACCGGCACACGGATGGCAGCAAACTTTCTTAAATTGAATGATGACAAAACCAGCTACTAGTTATGAGCAAACCAAGAGTGATTCATAAATTGGAAAGGTTACCGCTCACAATCGGTTCTGCCAGTATATCCCCTGTTGAATCTGCACGAAATCTAGGTGTAATGTTCCAAAGTGACCTTTCATTAGACGACTACGTCAGCTCCACAGTCAAGTCTGCGTACTTTCAGCTACATAACAGTGCTAAATTTCGGGCTTGTATACACAGGGATACCACAAATCTAAACTGGTCCGTGCATTTTCGACATCCCGCCGTGACTTCTGTAACTCGCTGCTTGCTGGTCTACCGGCATGTGCAATCGGGCGCTTGCAGCTGGTGCAAAACTCTGCAGCTAGGCTTTCTATTGTGAGCGTCGCAGTTGTCACATCACATCACCTCTCGCTGACCTGCACTGGCTACCAGTCAAGCAACGGATTTACTTAAAGGTTGTGTCACTCACTTTTAGCTCCCTTCATTCTTTGGCTCCAGCCTCCCTATCAGATTTACTCCCCCATCAGGCTGGCTACCGAATGCGTACCGAAAGCCGCTTAGGCTGTGAGTGCTCTATACAAAACTCTCCTGCGTAACACCCACATGGTCTTTATGACTTTGTGGAGTTACAGAAGGAGATACATTACATTACATAAGCATCGTAACACTCGCTTTTAGGAATCTAATCGCTCACCTGTACCTCGAACAAACCTCAAATCTTTGGAGACCGTGCCTTATTTGGTATGCTCCCAAAGCCTGGAACTCACTTCCGACTTGCATCATGACATCTCCTGACTTGACCACATTAAAAAAAAATAAAAACGCATCTAATTATGACAGCATTTAGTGGATCCCTGTGATTTGACCTCGATGTGCTTGTGCGTGCTAACACTGTGCATGCCGCCACTAACCAATTTGCATGCTGATTCTGCACGTCACCCCTAACCATGTTATTCTTGTTGGTTATTGAGCATGCTACCACTAACCATTTGATCGCGCTTCCTTTACTGCAAATGTAAAGTACCTAGAAAGAGATTGGGTTATCTGAAATCCCTATATTTATCAGCTGCCTTCGACACCATCGATCACGAAGTTCTGCTTGGACGATTGAGAACAACGATCGGTCTGGCAGACGAGACACTGGCGTGGTTTCAATCGTACTTGTCTGATCGTGTTCAATTCGTGTCGTGTGGAGGTCTGGTCTCACCCACGAGACCAGTCTCCTGTGAAGTCCCTCAAGGGTCCATCCTCGGTCCATGGAATAGGATATCACTTTTATGCTGACGATACTCAGCTGTAAGTTTCATTCAAACTGTCTGAATCTACTGCACTAACTGATAAACTGAATGCTTGCCTTGCCGACATTTGATTCTGGAGGTCGAAAAATTTCTTAAAACTAAATGACGATACAACTGAACTGCTGTTCATAGGACACCTTAAGCGTGTGGCTGGGTTAGAAGGCTTTGCTGTTCAAACAAGTGATGCTGCTGTGCGACCATCACCGCGTGCTCGGAATTTAGGTATCGTTTCTGAAAACTGTCTAAATTTTAAAACCTTCATTCGGAAGACTGCTTCTACAGCTAGCCATCACGTCCGATCCCTGTCTAAGATTAGGAGCTGTCTTCCACAGTGGCTTGTAAAACATTTAACTAGCCCCTTCTAGTTCTAGTTCTGTCTCGGCTTGATTATTATAACTCCCTTTTGGATGAGCTACCAAAAAAGCAACTAGGTCACTGCAGATGGCTATGAATATGGCTGCAAGGCTATTTTTCAAGTCTTAGAGGTTTGACCATGTGTCTCCTTTGCTATGGCTGCCGGTCGATCAACGGATACAGAGCAGAGTTCTTACACTGACCCACAAGGTCTGCCACGGCTTGGCTCCTGCATACCTAGTTGAACTGCTGCATCAGTTTCAGCCTGTTCGCGCCCTCAGGTCCTGTGTGGACAATACATTAGCTGTACCATTCTTCCGCTTAAAGACCGTTGGCGACAGAAGCTTTATCGATGCATGTCGTAGGCTTTGGAGCTCGCTTCCACGATTATTACGCAACGACAACTACTCTCCTGCTTCCGACTATGGCACATCCTTTCCAGTGGTCCTGGGCTGCTACTTCCATGCTACTCACTACCTCAACTGCTCTCCTGACTCTGCTATGCTTCCCACTTTCTCTTTGTTGCGTGAGACGAAGTCTGATGGCTACCGAATGCGGACCGAAAGCCGCCTAGGCTGTGAGTTCGCTATACTAAACTCTCCTGCGTAACACCCACACAGTCTTTGTGGCTTGTCGGAGTTACAGATGGAGATACATTACATTACCCTCTCCATCTTCCTCGTTCATATCACAGGCTTGAAATTTGGTGGAAAATCCGTTATCGTCACTGTCGTCGTCACCCTCTTCATGGACTGCGTCACCTTCCGTTCCGTCCATTGCATGTGTCGTCATAGCCCAATAGGTAAGGTGTTGCTCTTCAAGAGAGAGTTCCCGAGGTCGTGGGTTCGAATCCTGCGGTGGGTGATCCTTTGTTGACGCTGCAAGCGGTGGTAATAATCTTTAAAGCTCTTTTGCTGATAAACAAAACAGTGTTTTAAATCAGCTAGTTTCAAGTAGTCACCCGACTGGCCCACCATCCATTTGGTCCAATTCTCTCGTAATGCAACTTTGAATGATTTGATGCTTAAATTGATTAAATTGACGCTTAAATCCAGAGGCTGCAACTGATTCTTCAGACCGCCGAGATAACTGCCAACTAAGTTTCATGTTAGCTGCCACTTTCTTAACTTCGTCCTTCAAATATCCCCTGAACGAATCAAACATGAACAAGGCTGGATTTTTAAAGGACCTCGCGGTCGGCAGACAAACACCTATGAAAACCATACTTTCATTTACTCGCTGACCATCCAAGCCTTTTCATGAACTTCAATGACCAATCCTTTTGAAATCTGTTCTTTGGCAGTGTTTAATGCTAGAAAATGACCTCCGGTTTAAGCTATACGCCATCTGCTGCGCATTCCAACACTGTTGTGTATCGACTTTTTTCGTTTCCTGTAGTTTTTATTTACAGCGTCTTGGCTCCTTTAGCATTAACAGGTCTATTGTTGGTATGTCAAATGTTACAGATACCTCATCCATATTGCAGATCTGGGACATCCCAAAGTTGTGTTCTTTGCTCAGCTTAAATTGTGAATTTCCGGAAGTTCAGGAGCTTCTTTTCATATGTCTGTGACATGTGTGTGCCAATTTAGTCCGTGTTCTCATGGCCAGGCCCTGACGTTTCATAAACTGGTTGCACCACTACGTAGTTCCTGTAAAGTTCACACTCCTCTGTTCACAGATATTTTCTTGGCTTCCTGCTGGGATCATCTTGGTTGACACAGCTATTCAATTTTCTTTGTGTTCAACTACTCAAGGTTTAACATCATTATCCACCTTTAGCCACTTTTCAGATTTTTCTCCACGCTCTCTTATGCCTTGGGAATTTTTTTCAGAACCTATTCTTCCACCCTCCATGTTCTGATTGTTCTGCGGCCTGGTACAGGTCCAAAAATTCTCTCTGCTGCATGATTGCCATTGTTCTTTGCATACTGAATTACTTTTAGCTTGAAGCTAAAAGAATAAACTTGTTTTCTCTGATTTCCGAATTTTTGGATTCCAACTTGATCTTGGTCATCATGGCCACCGTTGTCGCTGCCGACGTCATAGCCACCGTCGTCACGTCCTCTGCCAATGTCGTGGTGGCTCTTGCAATGACGAGCCGTCGTCGTGGCCACCTCCGTCGTCGTTTTGGTCACATCCGGATTTTTTTGGACTTATCCATCGCCTCCGTCATCGAAGTCCTCGTCTATGCAGTCATCTATCTCATCATCTTTGTCCTCCCTCCATTATGAGGGTTTTCCAAGTCAGTAAAATGTCGAATGTGTGTTAATAAATAAGCCTACCGAACACATTTTTGCGACCAGCTAATTTTTTGTGGGCGGCATTCAAAGCAGGTACGCTATTTAGATTTATATTCAAGCAAAAACGTAACCTCCAATTTTTAAGCCTCCTCTGCATTATCTTATCCTTAATTTTGGAATAAATGAGGGATTATACATCGTAGAAATAGGGTATGTATCTTTCGCGCTAAGTTGTAAATCAATACATCTTTACTTCTTACAGTAATATTCCAAGAATACAAAGGCATTAAGCGACTTGTATGAAAGACGCGATCTTAACTTTTTATAAAAATTCGTACAAACGGAAAAAACTCTTTCACCGTCCATTTATATCGGTTTAATTGATACAATTGCATTGTACCAGTTCTGGAGATTTCACTTCGCTGGCAAGAGTTCCTTAAGAGCGTGAATTCTGACTTGAGCCATGTGAAACTGCCTTGCCCTCCGACTGCAGTTGATGAACTATCTTGTTGAAGTAACTAATTCATTTCATCTTGAAGAGTCAGTTTCACACATTCAGCATCTTTTGACGACTGTTCGACGACGAATTCTACACCGTTGACTCCAAATAGACAAGACGCTAGATTTCCTTCAAAATTTAGTGTATTTTTTTACGGTGCTACAGATGGATCTTTGAGACTGCACAAGAGGTTCATGACACACTTGTTCAATCGTTTCTCAACGCGATACTTCAAATTTTCCATGAGCTTTGTACTAATGTCGTTGTACAGGTTAGAGGGCTTGCTGAACGTGAATTTAAAAATTGTGTCAGCACGCATCAACGTCGCGTCTTCCCGACTTAGATTCTCAACAGCAAGTTTCAGAGGTTCAATTGTCTTCAGAAGAGTTTTGAGGGCGTCAAAATCTAATATCTCAATAATATCCTGCACCTTAAATGTGGCTATTGTCTCGCGAATGGCGACTTTTGGCTTTACTAGCGGCTCTAACATTATTGGGATGGAGTTCCAGCTCGTCTTCACGTCAAGATGCAATTTAATCTCGCATCCGAACTTAGCTTTTCATTTGGATTAAAAGACATTATTTCGAACATTTGATTTTTTTTGAAACATTTGATAATCTTGCGTGACTTCGTAAGCATATCGTGGGTAATCAACGTCTCCTTCTAATTTATTGTCACTGATCATTTCCAAGTCCGTATCTGCTTCAAAATTGTCCATTTCACCAATATCGTCAGTATCTAGGTTTAAATGGTCTTGTACAATGTATCACATACTCCATGGCGAAGATCATGGTCTAAGCAGAACTTTCCGATGGCATCGATGTGGCTAATACATTTCTTATTTACTGCAGCGCCGTCTTGAGCAGATTCCACCAAATCTCTCCCCCATTATTATTCCAAAAACGTTCAAATGCTGTTTCACCGACTAGATCATAGCGAGAGCAGTGCACGAACTAAATGTGCGAACAAGACCCGTCTTTGTTGCTGTTTTATGGCTGCTATCATGAATGTTGATTCCGAAGAATCGACGTCCACTCGTGATTGTGTATTCATCCACAGTCATGCTAAATTTTACTCCTGCCTCGAGTTTTCCGTTAATGGCGGCAATCACTTCTCTTTTCTTCAATCGGCTTCTCTTTTTTTCTCAATCATCAGGCACTAGCCTTACAACATCGTTTACGTTCGTTGGAAGTTTGAATCCGTCACATGAGACTGATTGTCGTATATGCTCATCTCTAGTGGTATCACTTATCGATATTCCATCTGTAGCCAGATGGGTAGCAATCTCCTTCAGACTCTTTCACCCCAGGAAATTGGCAATCATCATTTTCGTTCTCTTATCGTTCACGGTCTCTTCCTTGGATGTACACCCTCCAGCAGGTTTATAGAAATCAATTCCATGTATTTGAGATGATTCTTCGAAGTTGTCGTGGAGTTCCAGAACGTTTGATTGTTTTATTGCATTGTCCAAATTAACCGTCTAGATCTTCTGCGATTGGATTCTTTCGTTTTGAGGCGCATACCCAAACTGAGGACACGGCTGAAAAGAACATCAATATTGGTTGATGCCACAAGATAAAATTTAATCAATATCTGACTAAATGTTTGCAAAAGTGCACATTAATTTTAGTTTTTGGCCAGACGGATAAAAAATCATCATAAAATATCACCAAGATGTTCAAAAGAAATTTTAAAAACTTGTTTTTCGTTATACGTTTCATATCCCTAGTTAATGTTGGAGCGTCAGTTGTCATATATTTTTGTTTACAAAATTATTTCGTTAGAAACAGTAAAGAGTTGGAAAAAACAGCTATTTACTGTTTTTGTTAAACAGTTACCATAAACCCGAGTGGCGATTGTTGGTACAACTGTCAGCATTCTATGCACAGGCAGGAAGACCTTCAAATGGTGAAGTGCAGTTGTCTAGATGGGATGCCACAAAAGTCGGGACCAGCTTGGCTGCCCTATCCTTATTTAAGCAAGCCGGTATTTTCGCAATGTTGCGTAGCTGAAAGTACACAGACTTGGCTTTGAAGCTGATGCGATCATCTTGTGAAAGGTGACTTTGGAGCAGCGAACCCATATTTGAGTGAAGATGCTACAGGAGATATGCTGGCCAGCCCGTTTTGAGGTTTAGACTTCATATTTCTACTTAATCCATGGCTTTTCCATACTAAAAAGTAGGCATTATCGTCATTCAATTTGAGAAAGTTGGCTATCATTAAGGCAAGTTTCAGGAATAAATGCTACAATGAAGTTAAAAATGTTCGAGGTGCGGGAAGGATGTGCGTGATCAAAGCGCTGGTGCAGCTGTGTATCGTCTGCATAAAAACGATTTCCTAAGCAATGGTGGACCCTCCCTGGAAGTCTGGTAGACACCAATGAGAGACCCCCCCCCCCCCGGATTCCGCCGGATGTCGTCAGCAATGGTAATGTGTTCAAGCTGAGACCACTTAATTACTGGTAGTATAAAAGACTTGAGCCACATTTAGAACTGACGATCGATCAGATTGAGATAGTGATGTTGAGCTGGTGTGAAATTTGTATAGTAGTCTTATTTGCTTTTGGAACATCTTTAAGGTGGTCGTCTTTCTCCAAGCACCGCGTTGGTTCCGTAGGCCACCAGACTGCGATAAGTTTGGATACAACTTTCATAATTAGCAGAATGCCGCGTGCATAACCTGTCTTCTAAAACTTTAGGAGCAGCATAATTATCACTTTCGGCAAAATGGTTTGAATCTATAGGCTTATTTTTTATGGATCAAGTGAACCTACGAAGTTTTTCATCGAAGCTATTAATTGAGGAGAGAAAATCTTAATATTAGCAATACGGGAGTACACATATTCAGAATCGACGGCCCTCTTAGACAAGAGTATGACGGGCCAATAAAGTTCGTGCGTTTGTTTCATCACGTCAATATTACTGCGTTTCTCTTCATCCAAGATTCCCGATATATGCCCTTATTCGTCTGCAACTGGAGCAAAACTCAGCAGCTCGGGTGGTCTGTCGCTAACGGTGTACCAGCCGCAGCACGCCACTTCTGTCTGAGCGTCACTGGCTACCTATCAAGCATCGAATAGACTTCAAGCTGATCGCTCTCGCCTGCCGGTCGCCTGCATCAGCCAATCATTTTGCTTCTCCGCTTCTGCGCCCTTGAAACGGCGGCGAGCTAAATCCGCCAGATTTCGATTCATATTCGTTATACGCGGTTCCTGAACTGTAACGGCTAGGAACTGAATATGCGATGATGACTATGACTATGTGAATTATGATCAAGATACACTGGTTATGCGAATGGCCGCGGCTGCACAAAAGCCAACGCGATACAGTAGGCAGTCAGCGGTGCTTCCAAACTTAGCATTCACATCTGAGCTGGTTTGAGCTCTAGGCAACTGAGCCGTTGGAGTATGCCATAGCTGCTGTTGAACGTAACCCCCACCCCCACCACTGTCAAAAAGACGTGAATACGTAACGGATATGGACGTCTTGTGCTAAGGTACGGGTGCTCTTTGTCGCTGCCACGTTGCAAGGCTCATGCATCACCAGCTTCCGTCGCGCGTCAGCAGCTGAAACTAGCCCCGTGACGAGCGCTGTGTCCGCTGCCTAGTTCTGTCCGGACGTGGAAGCCGCCGCACTAGCGCTATCGCAGCGCCTGCTTCCGGCTTTCAGGAGTCTCGCCATTTCACGCAAAAAATTGCAATCTTTTAGCGGTGTGGCCTGCATTTCTTACGCACCGGGAGTCTGAAACTCACTTCCTGCTTTAGGCACCGCCTGCATTGACTTTGCATTGGAAGGAGAAAGAATCTCAGCTAAAGACGCATGCGCTCCACTGAGCGGAAGTGAACGGAAGTGAACTCTTCTCCGCTGCCCAAGTGAACTTGTCTGTTTGCTCTGTCCGTGTGCTCTGCTTGCTTACCAGAGCGCGATTCAGAGAATTTTACTAACCAAGGGTCATGTGTGCTTTCATAGACCTGTCTAAGGACGATGCTCGGGTGTTTTTGCACGTTTCATTATGGCTTCTCTTGTGGCAACCTGAAAGGCGCCTGGATACAGATTCGGTACTTTTAGACTTATGACTTACTATTCGCATTCCCTACGAGCAATATCTATCTATCTATCTCTCTCTCTCCCTCCCTCTCTCTCTCTCTCTCTCTCTCTCTATATATATATATATATATATATATATATATATATATATATACATAGATATATATATATAATAATAATAATAATATTGCACTTGATAAAGCGCCCTCAGAGAACTTAGTCTCTTTCTAGGCGCTTTACATTTGCTGCAAAGTGAAATGCAATTGAATAGTAAGTAAAATCATGCTTGAAAAACAAACAAAATGAATAATATGGTTAGGGGTGACATGCACAGGGTCAGCATGCAAATGTGGTTAGTGGCAGCATGCACAGTGTCAGCACGCATAAGCACATAAAGGACGAATCACAGGGACCCACTAAATGCTGTCCTAAATGATAGATAGATAAGGTCTAGAAATGGCCAAAATGTGATACAAACCAGTATATATATATATATATATATATATATATATATATATATAATATTCGTTGGGAAGGCTGGTTTTCTAAGCAAACAATCACTCTTCAAATTAGTTTGTATCACATTTTGCCCGTTTCTAGACCTTATCTACACACACACACATATATATATATATATATATATATATATGTATATAGAAAGAGAGAGGGAGCGATACTAACGACCAGCCTTTTGAGAGTTGAATTGCAATGCAAGCGACTCCGATCTTCCTATTGACAGCGCCAACACGTGAAGCGTACATCGGTACTGGCTTGACACTTTGACGCCACGCCGGCGGCCTCGCTGCTTGCACGGAAGATGAGAGGAGAGCCGACGGAGAGCCGGCAGGCTTCTCGCTTCCCTGGCGAGAGTATCGAGCGCTCCACAAAACTGGAGCCGCCCAGCGAAGAGCGATGGCTCAGGCTCCAGTGCATCAACAGTCAAGTACTTACATTCAGGCGAATTGAAGCGTGTTCCCGCGCGCCAAGGCGGAGGTTAAATTATGACCAAGTGCTACAGAGAGATCACATTAGGCTCCTGAATTGCAATATTGCTAACCGGATATCTCATAATCTATGGCTGAGACGATAGAACAAGTCCCATTTAAGAGGTGGTCGTAACAATAATAATACATTTATATAGCATCCACTGAGAACTTAATCTCTTTCAAGGCACTTTACATATGCTGATTAGTTATTTATACATTGTGCGACGAATCAGTCCGTTTGCTCGGAGCTTCGAGCTAAAGAGTTGTACTTCTGGCTCCGAGCTAGTAAATTGTACGCTTCGGCTAGTGTTTTACACACCTCTAAAAAATACTAGCTGATTCACCAGCCTCTTTTATATAGCGACAGAAGAGCCTTTACGGCTATCACTACCGCTTGCAGTGGCGATTAAGGATCGCCCACCGCAGGATTCGAACCCACGACCTGAGGACCGAGGTCGTGTAAAGCAACCTCTTACCCAGTGTGCCATCACGGCTCACCTCTCTCCCTCCCTCCCTTCCTCTCTCCCTTCCTCCGCAACCTCGACTAGCTAGCCGCACAGCGAGGAGCCAGCTTCACCAGTCACGTGTCACTCGACTATAGGGAATAGCACCATTACATGTTCTGCATTTGTTGCAAAGAGCATGTCTCATTAGCAGCAATAGTGCGTTCGTAATGCTGTGTGTCAGAAGTATTGAATTATTGGTGTGGACCATTAGCAGTCAATTTGCGTCATTGCTCGTTACTGTAGTGGTGAGCATGGTACCCTGGCATGCCTTTCGTCTGGACCGCTAGAAACCATGCACAGTTTGAGGAATCGAGGATCTAAGAGCTCGATTTGCTACTTGCACCGGCAAAATTGGGCATTCAGGAAACTTCCCAGCCGAACTTCGGCGAATTAAGGAGCTCAGTTGAGTTGACCTTTCGAATCCTAGATCAATGCTCTGCTGTACTTAATCTAGTTAAGGGAAAGTGTTTTAACCCCAATGGCCGTGGGGATAGTAGTCACGTTGAATGAACATCAAACTTAATTTTGCCGTGTGTTTATTGGCAGCGTCCTTGCTCTCGGTGCAGATTTCCCAATAGTTAAAGCAACGGTTAGCGGCAGTAATGTCGGAAAAAATCCTTGAATATGTAGCAATCTGTTACTAGTAATGCTTATATTAATAAAAAGCAAGAACTTTAGAGAGATTATAATGATGGATGCTTGAATGAACCTACGACGACTAGTCTAAAAGATTCACGGACTGTCATAAGGTGATCGGTTGAGCTAATTTAACGGCCTCATTTTTATAGCAGCAGAAGAGCCATAACGGCTATCACTGTCGCTTGCAGTTCGCCATGAAGGATAGCCCATTGCAGGATTCAAACCCACGGCCTCGGTCGTGAGGAATGATTACCTTACATCCTATGCTATCGCGGCCCTTCATATACATAGCAAAGACGCAATCCGTAGTTGAAGCTCAATATGGTGAAATAAGGAGACCCGATATTCTGTACGGCTTTGGAAGCGACATTGTGTGATTTTGAAGGGGAGTTCGGAGCTGGTTTCTGATAACGCGAATGAGTCCGGTACTTGGTATCAATTGCAGACAGTATGATGAGCGAGGTTTTTCCCTTTTTCATTTAGCCGTTTATTGGCACTGAGGAGCTGAGCCACTGTTGAAACTTGCTTTTCAAGATCATTACTGCACAAACTACTGCTGCAATAAGCTTCTTCTCTGTGTCATGTAATGCTGATTTGCCTATCTGCGATCTCATTCGTGATTGTGCCAGCGTTAGGAGTCGTATGACAGGTAGCACGTATGACTATTACTTGCCTGACGAGGCTCCGAGTTTCTGCCATATGCAATAAAGCTATGTGTCGTATGCCGATGCGTTACGAAGATAAGAAAGGACTGCTTGTCGATCTCGTGAGATATACATTTGACGATTTCTCTTCGCATTTTCATCGACTTGATGAACATCTTATCGTCGATAAATAGATATTTACCGTGCTAGTTACATGACTATTCCAGTAAGTTTTGAACTTGGTGGATGCAATCCCGCGATCTTCACGTCCATGTACGTCAACCAATTGCATGGGCGGCGGCAGACTTGGCTTGTAGGAAAAGCAAGTGGATTGGACTTCGTGTTACCATTCGCTGTAACTTACTTCTCTGCTGTGCTTCAAAAGTCTGCCTGTGAATATATGCTAGGCTGAGATGTACTCGATTTTGTCCACCATACCCCATACACACCGTCCTGCTGATTTTAAAGCAGATATTACTGGATTTATATACGATGTAAGGAGTGAATAGAATCAGGTGCAGTCGCAATCGCTTGAGTGACCGTGCATGTAATTTCAATCCTAATTGTATTGCGTGCACGCACCAATCCTTTTCTTGTGCTGAGGTTTTCTTTGAGTATCTTTACTTTCGAGATACGGATGGCGCCGATCATGGGGCTCTTCTGTCTCCAGCCAAGTTAAGTGGCGATGGCCCGAACGCTTGAGAAAGCCAGCACATTGTTACGACGGATGGTGGTGATGGCGATGAAGGTGAGAGCGCAACAACGAGCGATGCGAAGGTCTCTAAAAAATACTCAATAGTAAGTTATGCTGGGTCTGACGAGGTGTCGAAGACGAGGTCTTCGATACCGATCATATAGGGTTTTACTAGGTTTCTTGTACTATCTCGGCCGAGGATTGTCTTAATTTAGGGACAGGCCGGTAAAAAGTGCGTTCGAGAAAGTGGTTAGATTTATGACAATACTTGAGATTAACAGTGGCTTCTGAATTTACTATTGGAAATTAGATGGGTCCTTGTCCATGGTGTATATGATGTAACGAGTCCAATTCAAGCGGCGATTAGTCAGTTGTGTGTCGGGCTTTTAACCAGGCAGCTCTACGTTGGGATTTGAACAGACCAGCTAGATGTTCGAAGCTTCGAAGTCAGTGACGGCAGCAGCCTGAGGCTGAGTGGTGGTGGCTGCGTAGATCCCGCTCGCTGTGGCTAACTTATGGACAGGTCTACAGTAACTATAGCGATTAGCGATATTTGAGTACGAGCGCTCTTGATCGTTGCCCATCTCTGGTACTGGCAGCATAACTGCGTGCATGGGTGTAGCAACTGCGATGCGCCGTGCCGTGCTTCGAGGCTCCAGCTCCATCGGCACTAGTCGCGTTTGTGCAAGGACTAGTGCCCATGACATTCGCCGCTGAAATGGCAGCAGGGCTGACCTGTCTGCTGCCATCGCAAGTCCAGAATGGCTCATCGGATTCGGCCGCTGGCGTCTATGGAGAGCTCGTCTAGCTGGCGACCGCTTCAGCTTAGACTAAAGAGAAGTTGCTGCCGCAACTAAGATCGCAACTGTGCTATTGAATCTGTTTACTTTCATGAAAGCGCGCATGTAAGAGAATATGCAGGTTCATCGCAATTCTTTTGGGACTAATCAGCGAAAATTGGGGCGGGCTATTTCGAGTGCCTGCTCCTGCAGGCACGCCTCCGCATGACTTCTACTCCAGCAGCGGTCTGGCACCTATGCGACGGCGTGTGAAAAGCTTTCGTCAGTCTCGATACTTGCACTTCCACGGCCATACTATGGAGCCATCTGTGCATTCTACCACTAGGAGACTAGTGCTGAATCAGTTCTCGCTAATCTTGCCTCAGTTTGTCGTACAATTCATTGAATTGACAGCTGATGAATTGTCGATAGCTGCAGAGTGGGTGCTTGCAGCCACAGTCACCGCTAAGCTATTTCTTCGGGGTAGGCGCTAACACACTGCTCTGGGTGGGGGCTGAAAAAAGCCAGCCCGGTGCACTTTCCGTCGTGTCATAAGCCGCTAGAAGGAGCTCTTGAATTCTTTCGGGGGGGAGCGGGCGGGAGAGAACTAAGTCTCGAGAGGCTAGAGGCTAGGTAATTCGCTCGCAGACAGGTCTTCGAGTGGTGCTGTGTGACCGAGCGTCTGGTGAGCGGTGCTGGAGCTTCGGATGCTCTCAAAACGGGGCTGGTATTAGATCTACTTGCTAGCAGCGCCTTCGGGGCTCGGCTTCGGGTCCCTCGAATGAGGATGTCTATTTTTTTAGATAAGACCTAAAAGAAAAGCTCTGCGGCCGCATCTTCGGCGCTCAACTTATGACAACATTCCAGAATATCCCAGTCATTCTATTATTCTTTGCGATTGAGGGCTCAAGAGCCTTTGCGTGCAGTAGCCGTAGGGAGGTCTGGTGGATTCAGGTTCTTTGTCTGCAGCTGGCTGTAGAGCTTTCAAGGAGAATGGCCTTGGAGGTGCTCTGGGGGGGAGGCAGAACCTGCTCAGTCTCGCGTGAGAGGATTAAAGGCTTTTGCGAGTCCGCCAGCTGTGGAATGGGCAAAATATTTACTTTTAAAGTCAGCCGATGGGGACAGATGAGTGACTCTTATTTTGATCATATAATGATAATGATAAAATTCATTTTATAGCGCCATCAGAGAACTTAATCTCTATCTAGGCGCTTTATATATGCCGCAGGGCTAGAGCCCACGACTTCGGTCTTCAAATGCATTCACCTTGACTTCGCTCATCACAGGCGAGTACCTTAATCATTAACCCATATTGTGAGCCGTTATGGCACACTTGGTAGGTAATGTGGCTGTCTTTCATGACCGCGGTCCTGAGGTCGTGGGTTCGAATCCTACGGTGGGCGATCCTTTATTGCCGCTGCAAGCGGTGGTGATAGCCGTAAAGGCTCTTCAGTTGCTACACAAAAGAAGCTGTTGAATTGGCTAGTATTTTTTTAACCCTTGACCAAACCCTTTTCGATAAGATGCTAAGGTTTCTCATTAAGGACTCACAGCTACGGTTGCCCGTCGACGACTGATATTGATCAGAAGTGTTTGTTGGGAGTACTGGGGGACGTGCCAGTCAATAATTCCTTATCAAAGCAGTTTAAAAAAATAAATAGCATCTAAAATACTAGTGGCTAGCGCACAGCTAAGTTATTGCCAGAATATCGAACGCGTTTAAAAGAGCGTCTTCTGTCGGCATGCGAAGCAACCAGGACAGCGAAAAACAGTTTACGTCACTTCACAGATCCAATGAATCTGGTCAAGCTCATTCATGGTCAAGGTTGAATCCCCACCTGAAAAAGTTCCTGGCTGTTCGCTGAGGCCGAGGACGTCCATTACACCGGTCTCGGTAGCCGAGCCAAGCGAAAGCACAGACAGTCGAAGCAAATAATAGCCAATCCTTCATCTTTGTTGCATCGAGCGCATTCAGCTTCTCCAACTGGGGCCGAAAATCGGAGGGGGGACGCTTGAGTCTAAACATTAAAGCAAATCATGCTATCTCAAGCGGTGAGCTTATCCTGGCGGTCTCCCGGAGTGTGAAATCAGGCGCTTAAAGCTGGTGCAAAACTCGGCAGCTAGGCTCGTCTGTCGCGAGCTTTGCAGTTGCCAAAACCAAAGCACCTCTCGCCGACGTGCACTGACTCCCAATCGAGCAGCGTATCGACTACAAGGTTTTCTCACTTATTTGGTCAGGGTGCCGCTCGGCTCGAGCAGTGGGTGGGTGGGTGAGCCCCGCTGTCTGGCGCTGAGGGCGATGGCCACCGCTCAGCCGGCTGGCGCCGACCAGGCTCGAGTTTCTGCGGGCGAGGGGCGGACCTCGGCTAGCTCGTACCGTAAGCTTTTCAGATACTCTCGATACCCTGCCCCTCGGCTCCAGGACCGAGGAGAGCAGTTGCTCTGGTAGAAGCAGCCGGACTTGTCCGTGCAACAAGCTCGGTGCGGCCTTCGGCTAGTGTGCACAGCTCTGCCGCCGAGCCGCCCTCCCCCCCCCCCCGCGCCGCGTACCGGTGCACCGCGTACAAGTTCGAGAAAGGAGCCTTAGCGAATACTGGTCGAGAAATGGCAAGCGGAGCTGCTCGATGTAGACGCTCCGCTCGCATTCCTCAGCCGACGCCGCTAGTCCATCCGTCTGATCGAGATCCGCCCCGCGCCGGCAAAGACTGCCGACGGCGCGGCAAACTATTCAGCCATTCACTTGAAAACAATTGCTCCCGTCGGCTCAATCTCTCCGCGCCCCCTGACCGCCTCTCGCACCCTGGAGATAAGATCCCCGAGATCCATTCGTTTTTGTGCACGCGTCTCGCCAGGAGGAACAATGCGAATCTTTATTTAAGGAGCACGAGAACGAGCGAATGAATAATGGCGGCGGCAGCCCCCCTCCCTCAAGGCACGATATCGCTCGGCAATTGCCATCCTCGCCGAGCTGCTCGCTGCTGCACCGCACCGCGGGCACCGACTGCTCCGTGGCTCCGAGCTGCCCTGCTGCCCATCGTGCCCAGCAGCGTCGGCGGCAGCCGCGACGGCGACATGCCACGAAGAGATGCAACATTTCAAGCTCGGTCCAGACGCAAGGCGGCCACGATCGGAGAAGACTGTCAAAGTACAGCGTAAAAGTACAAAGCATTGGCCAGCCTCTCGTCGCGAGGGGCGATAGTGTTCGATCGCCTATGCGACCCCAGCAGAGGGCACGAGAAGCAAAGGGGGACAACTCAAGTCCGCGGATAGGAAAAGTGGCAACCGGAAATATTGCGACCCCATTTTGTCTGTTATCGGCAGCCCTTTCATCCGGCTGCGTGTGGACCCATGGAGCCCTCAGAGTGCAAGCAGCTTTGAGCTCTGCATCAACGAGCGACGGCGAATTACGGCATTCCGCATAGCCTCCGTGACGTCAGAGCAGTCGTCTCCTCAGCCTCCAGTAAGCTCTATCCGCGGCGACTTGCTGCACAGAGCATCGGTGCAGACTCTCGCTCTCCTCGTATACCAAAGTACTAGATTGCGATACACAACTCCTGCCCTCACATAAACACACACACACACACGCACACGCGCGCTCGTGCACGCGCGCTCGTGCACGACTTCGCACGCACGAACACAAAACACCTATACATACACACACAAATATATATATATATACATACGCATATACATGTACGCATATATACGCGCGCACACACACGTGTGCACGCACACACACGTGTGCACGCACACACACACACACAGACGCCGACTGGGCACGGCAGCTTCAAACCGAAAGTCCGGTACGCACTAGAAACGCAATCAAGCCGGCAAAGTTGAGTTAAGGGGTAATTTCTTGGCAGAAGGGGTTCGTACGGCTGTAATTTCAGTTGGGGCAACGTAGCCCCGCTCCTTCAGCTAGACCTTTGGGGAGTGAAACGGCGGCATGCTAAATCTGTCAGATATTGACTGACTGACGGTCAGTAATAGGGGCTCCTTAATAATAGCCGCTTGGAGTTGATTATGCAATAATCTATGGCCGAGGCCGCCTAAAAAGCCGAAGTCGTGCAACAGGCTGTGGTGCTCATGGATTTGGCCAAGGCGACATAGAAATGAGTTGTACTCTTGACCATTGAGCCCTACGACAGTTGTTACAAGCCACGGTCGCTGTAAAAATGCTTTCTTTACAGTACATGTAAAGAACCTAGAAAGAGATTAGATTCTCTGGAGGCGCTGTACAGAGGTATTATTATTATTATTATTATTATTATTATAGACTTCCCTAGACGCTAAGGATACGCCAGATTGTCTGCTAGGGTACGGGAACTCTTTGGCGCCGCCTCGTTCCGCTACTGTAGGCGTACCTGCGCGTATTGTTGCCGCACCCGCAAGTCGCTAGCCGTGACGGCAAGGCTCAGTGCTTTTCTGCGTAGTCGTCGCGCTTCGAATGAGACGTTTCGCGCCGTTTCGAGCGGAGCCTCTGTGGCCTAGCTAGCTAGCTAGCTAGCTGCGGAGCCCCGTCGGCAGCTGTAGCTCCGCCACGTAGCTCCTCTCCATAGCTCCTCTCCGCCGCTCCGCTCCGCTCCCTAGCTCCCTCCTCCCGCGCCCTCGGCAGCAGCCGCGGCTCTCACTGTAATGACCCCGCTAAAGGACTAGCACGCACGCTGCACCGCTCTGGCAAGATGTGCACATCCACGAAACGACGACACACCGCCTGCGCACTATCGCCCTGCAGCCAGAGGCCGCGTACAAGAGGCCACGCTCACTCTGCTGCGCAGCGGGTTGTAGCTCTCACCGCCGACTGCTGCCCCGGCCCTTAGAACTTTACCCTCATCAAAGGAACCAACCATAAATATACACCATGGGATGAATAAATAAAATAAATAAATCCTAGCTGATTAAACAGCCTCTTTTTGAATAGCGACAGAAGAGCCTTTACGGCTATCACCACCGCTTGCAGCGGCGGCGATAAAGGAACGCCCACCGCAGGAATCGAACCCGCCTTACCGAGTGTGCCATCACGGCTAGCCATAAGCAGGCATCAAATGTCATAATATTGAGGCTCGGCCGCAAGCGGACATTGAAGGCAATAGTCTAAATCAAAAGGCACTAAACCGCCCGAAGAACGAATGGCGAAGCACGAACAACCAAGAGCCGACACCAAAGAGCCAACAACAGAGCTGCATCTACAATGGCGTAGGTCTCAGCCCGCCACGGGGTAGACCGGGTCCTGCTCTCTCATAGCTTTCTTATAGCTTTATGTAGAAACGAAGACGGCACTTTTGCTGATCGCCTCGTCATAAATTGAATGGACTCCATAGTGCATGCACATGGAATGTTGCGGGTCAGACGCATCCACGTGCTCGGCTCACACTCGGCTCTCCTTTGCCGCTAAGTTTTGTTAGAAACGGAGTTACAAGCGGCTTCCGCATCCGTACGAGACTAGACCGCAAACGCAGCACTCATGTGCGAGTCCTGGTCCCAGCAGACTCGCGACGACGAAAACACTCATGGAGCCTTGGAGCCACGGCTAGCGACTTGCAGGTGCAGCTACAATGCGCCCGCAGGTTCGCGCCTCAAATAACGGGAGGCGGGGCAGCAACAAAGAGCGCCCTCTACCTGTACATAGAAAGGCCAAAGCGAAGGGAGACGTTTGTTGGGGGGGACTGAGACCGCTGGTTACAGGCGCTCAGGAGCGGCCACGACGAGTAGCAGCTCACGTACGACTCGAAGCGTGGAGCTCAAATCAGCTCAACTGCTGGAGCACCAGCTCAACTGCCCACTAAATTGCTTCGCGGCTTTTATGCTTCGTTACGTGGATAATAACATAACCAATTTGTTCGAACCATTACAATTCAGAAATAAAGTATAACCAATATCTCCGAGGAAGCGAGCCACCATCTGGCCAATTTCGCCCTCTGCCGCTTCAGATGCTATGACGAGGCACGGGTGCTTGGCAATCGCGGAGTGGGTGCACACAATGCTTAGCTAGCGTTTTGTTAGACTGAACGGATTAACACTCAGGTAAGGAAAGCCCTCGGGTAGACAACTGTACAAGCTGCCGTACTGGCTGGTTGCCCAACAACAGACCGAAGTAGGTTGTGTAAATCAACTTGAGCATAGTCGTAGTCACGGACGCAAAGGTACAAGCGACTGTCAGTGAGTGAACTAATAGTGCAGAAAGATAGCGAACGCGCGGCAGAATATGGGGGAAATAATCTTTTTGAAAGGTAAGCCTGCGGTTCGCTGGCCGCAGAGCAAGAGATGAGAATGCGAAGTCAAACATGCTGAGCCGCTTGTCGTCGGTGGCGGCTTAAGCTACGAAATTGCCAGCGGAGCTAGGCCCGTACTTGTAGCAGGTAGAACTTAATTATCTATCCGCCGAGCGATTGTCCCGCCGCCGCGTAGCTCTGCTCCCTGGTTTGGCCCAGTGGTTAAGGTGCTCGCCCTGACAAAAATAAATAAATGCTAGCTGATTTAACAGCCTCTTTTGTATAGCGACAGAAGAGCCTTTACGGCTATCGCCACCGCTTGCAGTGGCCATAGAGAATAGCCCACTGCAGGATTCGAGCCCACGACCCCTGGGCCGAGGTCGTGAAAATCAACCGCCTTATCTAGTGAGCCATTACGACTCACCAAGGCCTTACCGAGGTTGTGGGCTCGAGCCCGGTGGCATAAGTGAAGCACCTGAGTAGAGATAGGTTCCCTTAGGACGCTATACAAATGAAGTATATTAACCTTCTTTACAACTCCACTGTCCCTGAAAATGAACACATAGCAGCGTTAGGCAAGTCGCGAAACCCGTTTGACAATGCAGCCGCTAGGATTTGTGTGCAGTTAATAAGAGTAGACGCGACTGAAGAGCCTTATTGGCTTTCACTTCACTTGTAGTAGTAACCAACTACCTGATTCATGACTCAAACCCGCGACTTCGGTCGCATGAAGTGGAAGCACCTCTGACCTATGGGCAAGCAGCCCGAGCAGCACAGCGCCCAATGGCGAAAGTGGGTCCTATGTCAGTGCTATAAACCAAGCGTCTGGCGACATTGCCACATTGAAACTCTTACGACTGAGGCTGCAGTACTTCTAGTACTTCTAGAGACTTCTGAAGCTCCTTATACATCTTTTAGCTACAGAAGCAGCCTTACCTACCTAGCGAATCAGGCTCACAACACGTTGCAAAATGTATGTCTACCGTGGACGCGTAAAGTGCGAAGAAAATATAGTATCGGAATTATGGTTTGTTTTTTTTACTTGACGCTTGACTTGACTTGGCGAGCAATCCTTCAATGAAAGAAGCTCCTGCAAAGGCCACAGTCGACCAATATCTAGCAGATAGCGTAATGACACACTTTCGGCAGTTGCTTAACTTGAAGCGATCAGCTGTATTTCATTTGTTCTCTCGACATGCTGAAAGTCTCTCCCTACCTCTCTTGTTTCCAGTCGAACACTCGCGTCTTATCAGATTACCGCGACTTACTCTGTATCATAACGTACGTTTACGATGCCAATCAGGCCTGCGATTATGTTATTATTCTGGCAGAGTATGATACGTGGTGTTCATTGTGAGTTTGTCTTAACAATATCCGTTTCGTTGTGAAACCAATGCTCCACAATACTGACAAATTAGCAACATATGAGCCACCTGGAGGCAAACATAGCACCAAAATTGCACATGAAATTGACGAAGCAGGAAAAAATACGCAGGGACTGGCCTAACCTTGACCGGTCTCTAGCCAGCCAATAACAGCGGCCGACTTAAAGGGGCTGCAGGTCTACTGCCTGGTCTCCATCGAACGACAACACTGGAGCAACAGGCCAGGGTTCAAGGAGGCCGAATAAATTGAGGAAACCGCTACCCTGCTACAGCGAATAGAGATATCCTCTAGAAGTAAGGATCCTTCCTACCTGACGTCCTGGCATCTCCTCGCTTAACATAAAGGAAAACATTCACCTGCTCCTTATTGCATTTGCTCTGTACATAGGAATTTCTCAGCAACAAAAACAGGCGAAGGTCTCTGGGAAAGTTTACAGTAGGTTTGTATTTTCATTTTAGTAGCTGAAGGCCAAACCTAAGGGACTACGTTGCAAATGATTAAATCACGAGGAAACGGCATCGTATCGATAGCGGCGATCAGCAGACGTACGACGGGTTAAAACAGCTCTGTTTAATAGAGGCCAAGCTGCACTTTCAGAGATGTTTGGCAATAATAGCAACCCACAGTTAAGTAATCTCGGGGGCACCGCAAGTTTGCCGGTCGAACTTACAATGCAGAATTAGGGTTTTGCTTTAGCATGCATATGTTGCAGAACTTTTTGCACTACAACTGGTTTTTTTGCAGATTTGTATTTCAGCATTGATGACCCCATCCAGAGGTCTGCACCTGAATGTCTGGCAGCTCTTCTTTCTTTGCTCAGCACTAAAGCAAGCTGCATTAAGGTGTTAGTATCTGCCATGCTTACTCCTGTGTTAGTTGTATATGGCTTTTATGTTTAGATAATGCTGAGCAAGATTGCATTCGGCAGTTTCGGTCTTATAAAGCAATAAAGGTTGACACTGTATGACTTTCTCTGGGATAGGAGTACGTTCATCCACACACAAGCCTCGTGCCGTAGCAAAGACAGTCATAAAAAAAGCAGAACGATTTGTGAACTTGTTCATTATGAACCCACCTTAGTTTTTTACCGATGTAGACGAACATTTCATTGGCACCTTGCTGTTATTTGCAATAACTGTTTCCCAGAAAAGACACCAATTGCGATTAGTAATACTCCTTTAAACTGACCACGCAGCTAAGCACATCAGACAGTGGCCTCCTGAAGAGGTCGATGATCGCTCTGTGTGACAGATAACTACAAACGTGCAATTCAGCATGATGACTGCTCTGCAAACCACCAGTCAGGCAGCACGAAATTTGGTATTGCCTGCTGCCAGCAACGTAAAAGCCAGACTACAGCACAACTTAGTCTGCATAAGCCAGTCGCAGAGTAACACGGCCTCCGACGAATTGCTTCTCCACCTGCTATTCTCCTTAGTGAGCTCATTGTGTAACACTTTCTAGTGTATGGGTATCGCCAAGCCCCTCTCCTCTATATTCAATAGTCTTTGGTAGTGAAGATAAATGTCTCCTTCGTGATCCATGGCTGCAAAGCTCTCAGAGCTATAAGCTTTTTCCATTCGAGATGCTCAATTTCCGATGTGCTTCAGCCCATGCTTTCTTTAAAAATTTACGTAACAATATGTCATTTGTATAGCACCCTAAGAGAGTTTAATCATGTCTGCCTCATCTCACCTTCCAGTGGAAATTAAAAAAAAATGGCTGGTCACTAGAGAATACTAGCAGGCCCCAGCTCTTCTGCATACATGTAAGTCCTGCCAGGCCAGCCAATGTCACAAATACATGATCTAGCTCTGGCACTCACAGTTACATAGTTAACACTGACATGACCATCAAGTTGATGTCAGATACAAGTACGAATTGTGTCTTCCATTGTCTAAATCCACAGACCATCAAGACGAGGGCATCTGGTGCTCGATGTTTGTGGATCCCAGCAATCAAGCTTGGCAGGCCCGACGGTGCTTCTTGTGCACACATTACAGATTACGAAATATCGCGTGGCAAAGCCATCGATCCCCATTCAACATGTAAAATATTCAAGCAGCAACAGCTGGGCGCCATTTCTCCAAGACGTCGGAGCCAGTTGTAAGTAACTCAATGAGCAGCCAGCCAAACTGCTCCAAGCCCTCACATCACTTGCTATCAGCACTTCTTTCTGTGGGTCAAAGAAGCAAGCAACACGGTACCTGCAGGCAGGCGCTGGTGGATACAACCCGAAAGAACAAAGCATGTGATTGCATTTGGTTGATCACATGATCGTATCACATCAGTTACAAAGCACATGCCCTACATTGCTTAGCTCCAAAGTGCGGGTATAGCTGGTTGTCCCCTGGGCGTAATGACAGCGGGCATAAAGATATACGACTGCTAAGAATATACCTCATTAACATTGGATAAGTACGCAGGTTTGTATCCACATATCCAAGTTTATACATCTGCCACGGCAATTACAATCAATAAAGTAGCAGGTCAACACTTTCGGGCCTGCACCTGCATTCACGAGGATTGAAAAGTCTGTCCATGAAGGCAGCAGCAGCACTGCCTTGCACATCATCGACTCATTCTCACACGCACGCACTAACAAACACAAACACTAACACACACTCACACTCAGAAACACACACACACACACACACACACACACACACACACTCAGAAACACACACACTCAGAAACACACACACAAACACACACACACAAACACACACACACACACACACACACACACACACACACACCGAGCGCACTCGCAAACACACAAATACACCTTGCACTATTCGACCAGATAAACGAGCCTAATGCTGGGCACTATCTGACAATGCTTGCACAGTGTGGGTCATTGTTGACGACATACATTAGACACGCAATGTACGAAAACCAAGATATAGGTAGACCTGCTCATACAACAAGCTGGCTCCATTATGATACCCAAGTGGGGTGTGCCTCTCTGACGGGACGGTTTTCGGAGTTTTCTACCCTCGTAAAAGCCTTACTCGTAAGACACACCTGCAGCCACTAGGTCCAGCGGCTAAGGCAGTGCGGTAGTCACCTTGTGGTGGTGCCGGCACGCTCTGCTTGATGCTCGAGAAATTCCCACCACCTCCACGCTTGTAGACTTCCTGCCCAGGCAGTCAGTGCACGGTGCCCCCCCAGTCCAGTGCGTATGATAAGCAAACAAAATGGGTGGCAACCACAAGGTCAAGAGCAGAAGCGGCTGACAGCCTCAGCTTTCGATTACGTGATTCGTAGTTATGTAGCGGGTAAAGAACGCCCACAGATGCCAAAATGTGCGCAGAGCAGGCAGGTAATGGTGAGTGGGCGATGCCACACCATCGACCAAATCCAAAGAGCACATCTACTGCTCATCGAGTGGGTGATGAAATTGCACAGCAACAAAAACCCAGCAGCTGAAAGAAGAACTGGATCAAGCAAGAGTGGGCGTAGTCAGAGTAGCTAAAGACCCAGGCCGACATTGCTCAAGCAGTGCATCTACTCTCAGCTACAAGGTACTGTCTCTCGAGCATACGAGCCTCATCGGTGAGGGCCAAGTTCGTTGACCGTACATGCAAGCACTCGCTCATGGCAAACACCACAAAAGCAAAGGCATGCATAAACACGCGCGTGCAGACACACACACACACACACACACACACACACACACACACACACACACACACACACACACACACACACACACACACACACACACACACACACACACACACACACACACACACACACACACACACACACACACACACACACACACACACACACAACACACACACACACACACACACACACACACACACACACACACACACACACACACACACACACACACACACACACACACACATGCTCGTGCACTCGCGGGCGCGCACACACACACACACACACACACACACACACACACACACTCTCTCAGGCTCACACAAAAATAAGGCCCCGTTCTGTAGGCAAACTGGTAGGCAGTCAGTGCATGACAGGAGGGGACAAGTGTGCACGAACATGCTTTGCACACACGTACGCACACAGCCTGTTGATAAGCTAAACCAAAAGATTGTGGCATTGGAAAGGGCTCGGTTAGCCATAATGGCTCAGTAGGTAAAGCAGCTGCTTTTCACGACCTCGGCCCGAGGTCGTGGGTTCGAATCTTGTGGTGGGCGATCCTTTATCGCCACTGCAAAGCGGTGGTGATAGCCGTCAAGGCTCTTCTGTCACTACACAAAAAGAGGCTGTTAAATCAGCTAGAATATTACGTAAGCAAGCAGCCATGCGAGTCTTCTTGAGTGCTTTTGAATGCTTCTCGAATCGTGATACCTTGCCTGTCATTAACTCTTGGTTAGTGCTTCTCTTGAAGAGAGATGCAGATCACCTGCATAGAGATTCGGCTCTCTTGGGGCACTGTAAAAAGAACACGTTTGTCATCATAAGTGCAAATGAATGACAAGCGTGTACGAGCGCCAAACCATTTTTAATGAAGACGCGTCATAACCGCACATCGAGATTCCACAGCACATGCAAGACCACCGGCAAGACGACCGCTCGATTCCTACACGATGAGATCTAAAAAGCGAGGCAGGGCAGCTAAATCATGCGGGGCCCTTGGTTGTGGACGAGTTTCGTGCCCTGAGCATCTTTCGTCGACGTGCATCGCTTGCAGCAAAGGATGCTGCCTGCCGCCCTGCTCTCTTTCCCGCACTCTCGCCCACGAATAGCGCGACGACTGCGTCTCCCCGTGGACTCGGGCTTTCACTCCTTCGTCCACTCCACATCGGAATAACTCGATTAGCTTGCAGCCGAAGACAAGGAGGAATACGATTAGCAAGATTAATGAGTCCACCTAATGAATTAATAGGTCCTCATTCTGCGCTCCGGTGACCGTGCTCGGTGGCGTTTCGATGATGAAAGGCCCTCCTTCGTGCGGCATCGAGCATTTCCAAAGGCCATACATATACCATAGACCGGCTGAAGACAGCTGCCTGCTTACAGCTCGCGCAAGCGGAAGTTTTTTCGGAGCACTTACTCCTTCGACAGGTGTAAAGCTCAAAAATCAAAAATTGACAGCGACGGCCTGACAGCGGGCAGGCTCGCTCACGAGAATGACAGGGCGGCAGGACACCGGCGAATTTTGTCAAATGGCACTGCCGAAGAGACGACAATCGGCTCGGCGACCCCGCCATGCGGCCGCTGACAGCGCACTCTGCTGCAAAATTCCACTCCGCCACACAATGCTCGACGCTACAGCAAAAATTACCACACGGCGTCAGAACGCAGCCGACGACGCAGGTTTAATTAACTTGCCCGAAAGCAGCAAGCGGGATTGGGCGGGCCCAGACGCAGATATCGATTCCAAGAAGCGCGCAAAACACAGCGCATTCTTCAAAAACTATCTTCAGAGAAAGCAAGAGAGTACCTCCGACATAACCTACGCTTTTATCGTGGCTTCGCTCCGCTGCAAACAGCTATATTCAGAGACCTACCAACGACCGGTGCAGTACCGGATGCAGCTTGACCGGAAACACAAGAAGATTTAATGCAGCAGCTGTATCGACAGCGCCTTTGTGAGTGCCCGCCAATCGTTGAGAGCGAGGCGCATCCGTTATCTTCTAGGTCAGTGTGTCATTCAAGCTCGTGGCCGCTGGCTAGGCGGACGTGCGTACTAGTGCTTTTCACCGATCCTTGTCACTTCTTCGAGCCGGTGTGTATTTCTCTACTGGACGGAGAACTGATAAGGGCTAGTGAAAAGTATGCAAACGGCCGATGTTGTGGGGTATTTGCGAATCCGACTCGTGGCCCGTGTCGCGGCCATTGTAAGTGGAGCCTGACTCACCACCGCGCTCTAGGTGCGCCGTGGTTCCAATTCTGGTGCTGGTGAACTGCGTAAGTAGTTGCACGGTAAGGCGTTTAAATGTTGATTTGTTCTTCTAGCCGTCGCCACGGCCAAAGGCCGTGGTTGTCCGCCTCCGTACGGTGGTTCTCAGCCCGTTCGTCGTACTCAACCGTCGAAGCAGATCAGTGCGTTTCTGCAACTGAAATTGTTGAATAATAGCTTGCAATGTGATGCTGAAGTTGTGCGTTGTTATGTTTGTCGATTTAGGTCACTCGCGGCTTGTTACCCTGTTCAAGCCCCGCGATGGTGGATCACGTGGCTAGCCGGTCCTAACTGGGTCGTTCCCGACCGCTGATGCGACGCTGGTTTACCTTCATGATTATGCGCCTGCCTGTATATATCTATTGCGTCAAGCGGCACAAGCGAATTAGCGCCGTGATTTGGTGTAAGCGAGTATCACCATAGTTATGGGCAAAGAGTAGTCGCTGGCTTCGGTCTGCGTATCTCACTACCCTACGGTCAGTACCGGTGTGATATTTAGCGTACTGTCATGGTGCGCAGAAAATGTGTTGGCTCTCGCATCGGACTTGGCGCTGGCGGGAGTTGCGACCCGCTCAGGCGGCGCCATGTGGTTCGCATTGCCTCGTTCTGGCATAAGCCACTTCGTAGACCTACCTCCCCATTTAACGGCAGCTCCCGTGTTTGGATTTTCTCTTTGTTATGAACTAAGTGTAAAGTGTCGAGAATGTTCGTACACTAGGCCGAGTGACCTACTTTTAATTTTTTAAATAAAATCAATGTTGAAACAACTGCATTCTTTGCTTACTGCCTTTTGATGTCCGCAATCGCTATATAACTGCCTGCACTCGTTTAGGAGGTGTTTATGCGAAAACAGTTTTATGAGTGGAAGACTTGTAAGCTGCTGGGGCTGCAAGGTCATCTGGATGCTGATCGGCATGGTATCGGTGGGTATTTATGTTCATGTAAGTTAGGTCAACCGGCCGTGGCAGCCGGTGGATGCTTTGGCCTCGATATACACGATAATGACCCCTGAGGCTGCACTGGTTGCATTTTTCAGGTGCAATGTCTTAACTCTGGTAATCGCATGCACCTTGACGTTAACTTGTAATCTCTGAGTCAGCACATTATGGTGACGGTAATTACAGTTGTTCTGCCGCTGCATATAGGCTGTAATATCAGCCTACTTACGGGTGGTAATCATGCTTATTAAGAATAGGTCGCATTCAACGACTGCTGCTTATCCTCGAGTCTAGTCGACTGTGCAGGGCGCATAATAGGTTAGCTTAGATCTCTGCTGTGTGAGAGAACCACTTGAATCAACCCCAATGGGTACTGGGGAGGGTAGGAATTAAAGCCATATCCTCACCACCTGATTTAATGGTCTTCACATGTTAATGGCGACTCCTGACTCGCCATATCCAGCCTTATCGGCATTCCATCTGTTCAGCCAATCCATAGAACGATTACGGGACGACGTTGTCTACTTAAAGCAGTCTCTTCATCGAGCTCATACTCACAGCTTCATGCTAATGCAATACAGTTATACCAACGCTGACCTATTAGCAGCATTTAACTTACATGCTAGATAAAAACGTTGCAAGTCGATGGAAAATAATTCAAAAAGCAGCCAGCTCTGGAGTGTTTTCGTACGTTGCTGCAGTTACTAACTGGAAAGACGGTTTTTATTTCGTGAGCCCAGTTCAGTAAAATAAACTGACGTTGGCAAACGGAGTATTGATGGAAGCACACTTTACTTTCCAGCAGACCGGTGTACAGGCAGTTGGGCGGCAGCAAGTGGATACAAGACAACTTTATGGTAGTCACTTGTTCGCCATTTCTTTGATAAATACTCTTTTCTTGTAAAGTACGTAATATCCTACCGTTTTGGCCGAACTATTTACTTGCTCTCGCTATATGAGACTTGTGAATTTTGATGTCTTCACGGGGCCTAATCACACAGACGTGAAGCTTTTTAAATCGCAATAGTTGGCCCTTTTGTGAAACAGGCGTTCAATCAAGAAGACTGAGCTAACTCAAGCCACGATATCGAGTATCGGTGAAGTTCCGACAAGTACTTTTTTCCATGGATGCCTAAGCACTGGCAGCACCCATGCCCCATAATTTTCTACTATTTAGTCAAAACATATTTGCCCGCTCAAAATAGTGCACTAGTAAGTCACTCGTTTTGGTGCAGATGAAGCTATCGGCCCATACATTGGCAGATCACAAATTGCACTGAATCCGCCCGATCCGAAGACCCAGGCGGCAGCAGGAAACCGCACGCTACGAAGGCGATTGTCACGCGAATCGCGTGTGGCCGAAAGGTGAGTTTCTCGTCTCCTAATCCTAGCTTAAGGATTTTTCGCAGACCATCAATCGCACGACCGCTTGGCATGTCCTAGCCTAAGCCCTGCAGTATTGGGCAGTGCTGTCAGCTTTTATGGGTCACCCTGGCGTAGTAGTGATCCTTTCGGTTAAGGCTGACACTTCACCGATTTCAGCGGTGTACCATGTGTCACCTTCCCATTATCTGGCCCATAAAGTCACGCAGAGCCTCGACCTGCTGACATCCTTACCCGAAGGCTTACTAGACAAAGCCGACGGGAAATGGCGCCTAGTCGAATCCGGAGCAGCCGCTCGAATCCTGCCTCGGCTCGCGATAAACATCTCGTAGCGGACCCTCGATCCTACGTGGGAGTCGATTGCCTCTTCGAGTTACGCATGCTTTCCAAAGCCCAGACGAAAGGGGGGAGGCTCAGGTTCAAGCCTCAGTCATTCCATTGTGGGCCGACCCATGCTCAGCTAGATTGCAGCAACCAAATGAGAAGCAGCTGCTGCAGCTCAGGTGCAGACGTGGCCGTCAGCAATGTGCCTACGACGGCCATCAGATAGTCTGTCGTGAGCTCGCGGTCGGCGACCACTCCCGTGTCGGGCTCAGGCGCACCCGCCGTCAGTTAAGGCCACGACCCCACGGCCAGAGTCGAGAAGTAACGAGCGAGCAGAGCGCCCCTCTGCTGCCCTATGAATGGGCTATAAATCTCTCCGACACCTGGGAGTGTTAATCATGACCCACTCTGGGGGGGGGGAGCTTTAAGCCCTCGCTCGTTGTCGGCTGGACTGAGGAGGGGGAGTAGCTTGAAGCTTCGCACTAACGGGAGTGTGAGCAACATCGGCGATTCGGAAGAAATGACCCACAGCCCGGAGATGGTAGAGAGATAAGATCAGAGAGAGAGAGAGAGAGAGAAGAGAGAGAGAGAGAGAGAGAAAGAGAGGGACAGAGACACAGAGAGACAGACACAGAGAGAGACACAGAGAGAGGAAGAGAGAGACAGAGAGCAGCTGCAACATGGGGATGTGGGCTTCTCCGAGCGAAGCGGTCTTCCTAGACAAGTGCTGACTAAGCGCCTAGATGAATACACACGTAGTGCTCTTTATACTCGTGGGACCTATGTGAAAACTGCTTAATCATAGCCGAGCGATAGAGAAGCAGAGCCAGAGGCTTTTAAGAGTAAAAAACTTAAGGTGCTTCGGCTCTGAATCTTGCGACTGTGGAGTCGGTCACTGCACTTCGCTTCGAAGCGTCCATCATCGATCGATCGTTCAATATCAATGGTGTTCGCTTAGGCGCACATCAGGCCTACGGAGGAGTTCCTTGTGTCGTGAACGCTCTAGCTAGCTAGCTAGCTTCCTGTCTCGCCTTGGACTAGAAGTTGGGCAGCGTACCAATGGATGTATGCCGGCAGGTATACGTCTATCTCTGCCAACAATGCTACAAAGTTACGAAGACTACACGGTTACTGCAGCACATACACTAGAAATCGAAGCGGTTTTCCAGAGCACCGAATCGGCTTAGAGCCCCTTACAGTCTCCGCCCCCGCATTCACGCGACAAAGAACAGTGTGAGGAGCATCGTGAAATGTGGACGGCAGCGGACGACGTAAGTAGTGCAGACGAAGCAGCCAAGGGCGAAGGTGCCAATTTCAGATGCAAGAGAGAAGGCGTCCTCGTTTCGTCAGCCTAAACCTGGCGGCAGCGGCATTCGCAAGTACGGCTAAGTCTCGGGCTTTAGAAACTGCCTTCCGAAAAGCCTGCTTTCTAACTTCAGTACCATGGGCAGATATAAATAAATGGGCTGAAATCTAACAGTTAAGTCTCCCTACTTTCAGTTACGAATATGGACGTGTTCAGATAAAGGCAAGCCAAGTTAGTCAATAATAATAATAATTATAATAATGCACTTGATAAAGCGCCCTCAGAGAACTCAATATCTTTTTAGGCGCTTTACATTTGCTGCAAAGAGAAATTCAATTGAATGGTGAGTAATATCATGCTTGATAAACAAACAAAATGAATAACATGCGTAGGGGTGACGTGCACAGGGTCAGCATGCAAATGTGGTTAGTGGCAGTATGCACAGTGTCAGCACGCATAAGCACATGAAGAACGAATCACAGGGACCCGCTAAATGCTGTCCTAAATAGGTGTGTTTTTAAGTTCATTTTAAATGTGGTCAGGTCAGAGGATGTTCTGACACAGGTCAGGAGGGAGTTCCAGGCTTTGGGAGCCATGCTGTTTCGACTTACGTCACGACTTAGTCCACGCTTTTTTGACCGTACGTCTTGACTTCCGTAACCCTCTTCTTGCAGGTCTTCCGAGCTGCGTAATCGGATACCTACAGATGGTTAACTCGGCAGCTAGCCTTGTCTACCGGAACGCTCAGCTGCCGTATCACACAGAGCAACGACATGCATTGACTTCCATAAAGCAGGCTGAGTAATCAAGCGCTTAAAGAGAGTGCAAAACTCTGCAGTTAGGCTCGTCTGTGGGGGGACTGACCCAACTGCCACGTTACATCACTTCTCAACCACCTTCGCTGATTCTCAATCAGGCATCCACTTCAAGGTTTTGTCACTCACTCGTAGGCCCCTACATTCTCTTACTCGATTTCCTTGCAGAGATACTTCCTCCTCAGGATTTTCCTAGCAGAGATACTTTCTCCTCAGGATTTTACCTCGTATCACTCACTTCTCCTACTCAGGACATTTAGTGGTCCTTCTAACCAACCTCCCCTTTGTATACCACGCCTTCAGCTCCCATGCCCCAAATGCCGGGAGCTCTGGCTGACATCTTGATATCGCCTAACTAGATCATCACTGCACTTACAACTAGGTTAAAATCCACGTGTTTCCAACAGGATTCACTTAATTCGCGAGTACTATCATTTCTGTGCTATGCGGTGCCGAAAGTAAGCATACTGTCGTCACTGATAAGCTGTTTTTTAGCCTTTACGAAGTGCCAGATAAAGATTTAGTTAATTACAAATGTACCACTACCCCCATCGTCATCGTTACGATTGCCTCAGGCCGCCGACACTTGAGATGCTCGATAATCACACATTTTTAATAGTGTCCAGCGAGAACTTGCCTCCCACGTACTACAAGTCGTTGAAAAGGCAGCACACCGGCTTATCACAGGTAGTATTGATTACTGGCTATAGCATTACCAATTGTGGCATCCATAAGCACATAAAGGACGATTCAGACGGACGAAACCCACGCTGCTGCGTGGAATGGGCGGCTTATTAGTTTCTCTTTATTACCATCAAGTTAGGGGATGCCTCGAGGTCAGCTGGTAGAGTTCCGTTCTTTGGATGCATACGAACTGAAGGGAATTATCTCCGACAGATTTCGGGTCGTTTAATAGTACACAGCTAGCGAACCGAGCGAGAAGAGTGGGTAGCGCGGGAAAAGCCTGAGGTGCAAGTATTTCAGATAGGCTGGCCGTTCGGATGTTCGGACTCAAATGTGACTATAACCCTGAAGCCTAAGCGATGCTTGATGCTGAGCTAGTGTACCTCGGGCAGGAGCAGTGCGACATGGCAGTCTCGATCTGCAGGGTAGACTAGCCTGACTGCCGAGTTCTACAGCATCTGCAAGTGATTGGCGGCGTAGTCTGGACGATCTGCAAGAAGAGAGCTACAGCGAGCCTAGACAGAATATCACGAGTCCATGAAATAACTCGGTACCCACATTTTCAATATTGCAGACCTGAAAGTAGGCATACTGCTGGGGTATGAAGCTGATGCAGTCATCTAGCGAAAGGTTATTTTACAACAACCGTGGGTTCGAGTCCTGAAGTGGGTGACCTTTTAGTGCCCACTTCAAGGGGTTGTGGTAACCACTAAGGTTTTATGCCGCATATAAACGATGCTACTGAATCTGCTAACCTTTTATTAATATCTGCTAACATGTACGTATGCATGGGTACAGGTAAATATTTCATGCAGTAACAGTAATAATATGCCGACGGTCATATAATTATAATTATAATTCATTTGTATAGCGCCCCAAGAGAACTTAATCTCTATTCAGGCGCTTCACATATGCCTCGGGGCTTGAGCCCACGACCTCAGCTAGACCTTGGTCAGGGCGAGCACCTTAACCGCTGGACCAAACCAGCTCGGCACCCTAAGAGAACTTACTTTCTATCCAGGTGCTTTAAAACTCAATGCAAGAGAATCTGTAAGTAAGGTTAGTGGCCTGCTCAACATTAAGCTTGCAAGGCCAGACAAGTATCATTCGTAGGCTGCGTTCTAAAGCAAACACGAAAGCAGGCACGCATGGCCACCGGTTATTAAGACCTCTGGCTAGTAACACTGCGGAGCACGAGCCCGTGCCCCGCAATGAAGGTGAAGGAGAGGCGATGCCCGCACATTCAGGTTGAATTATGACGTGTATTTCTACGAATGGATCAAGCGGCGTTGCATGCCCGTCAGTTTGTCAGGGCATCGGGTCAGCTGCTCCGACGTAGAGAATGAAGAGAGACGATAGCCTCCGCACGGGCCTGAGGCCTGGCAGAAAGTGAAGAGCTAGCGATGAGAAGGGTCAAGTGACCGGCTCGGCAATTAATCGGCTATAACTAGCAGCTAGAATTCCGCCTTAAGGCTCAGAGCATCAATGTAGCGGGCAAGAGAGCTAACCCCCGTCGGCGAGCAATCTGGTAAACGGAACGCTACTCTCGGGCAGCTCGCGGATGATTCACACCCAGGTGCCGGCGACGTGCGATAAATCATGCACAGGTACGAGCTCAAAGCAGACCGGAAAAAAGAATAGGCAAGTGAACGGAAGTGGCGAAGGGAAGTTTGGCCAAAGCAGATTTGTCTAGAGCTGAGACAAAAGATGCAAGGCCGCTGCAGGTAGTGGCCGTGGCCGAAAGCGAGGTCCTGACTTCTAGTTCATACGAGCTGAGGGCTCGGCCACCAGCAACAGACTTCCATTTAGTTCGAGGAGCAGCGTGATGACCGGATGCCAGAGAGCTGGCGGTGCGACAGCACTTGACTGGAGAAGCAGAGACAGGAAAGCTAGGCTGGTGCTAGTTTGTGAGGAAAAGACTCCAAAGCCCGGCTACGGATCTTGAAATTGATTCGATGCTTGAGAAGGGAGTTATTAAAGCTCAGCCAGAAGTGGTGTGCTGCGGCAGCTACGCCGTTGAGTCCATGCTTAAGGTGCTCGCTCTTCGCAAACCTGGGCATAGGTTGGAGTCCCGAAGTGGGCGCTCCTTTATTGCCCACTGCAAGCGGTGTTGATCCAAGCACAAATGCCATCGATGCAGGATGTAAGGGGATTCAATGTGTCAAATGAGGCACGAGGCTAAGACGGGTCGCAGATTATGTACAGTTGGGTGTGTCGTCGGCGTAGAAATGAAAGCCGAGATTGTATTTGGCGATAACTTTGGCCAGAGGGAGAATATAGAGCGAAAGGAAGTGGATCCTTGAGACCGAACCCTGAGGTACCTTTACTTTTTGGGCTACTTACATAGAAGACCAACAGCAATTTGAATCTACTTTCTGATATTTCTGACTGAGCTAGGGCCTAACCCAGTTGAACGCCGTGCCAGTGATACTTAGGAGTGAGGAGATTCATTGCGGGTACGTAAAATGTAGACGCAGTCGGGCATAAGCTGCCTCAACTTGAGAGAGACGTTATGCATAAGGACGGAGAGCCACGGAAAACATAGTCAATGTAACTCATCAGAAAGTCTGAAAAGACGTCATCGAGGCTCATTATAGCTTAGCGTTTGGCGTTTCGAAGCAGAATTTTAAGGTTTAATCATGCAGCCATTACACTTTTCCGTCTCGAGCACCACATACGCCCAGGGATATCACGACGAACCGGATGTCGCCTGCCCGAATGTTGTCACTCCCTCTCCTCTTCGATCGCTATCGTAGATTCATTCTCTGCTGTATACCCTTGTGTAAGAGTTTGAGTTATTCTAACTAGCAAAAACAAGGATCCCACGTTCTCAACACCCAATCTTCTCGCGGCGGGACGCTGTCCAGATGGAGCTTGCCAGATGAGCTCGCGAAGTCATTCTGGAAATTCAAACGACAAACGTGGCTACTGTTGGTCGTTTGTATTTCGGCTTGTGTATCGCGGCAATGACGACTTGTAGCGCTGAAAAGCGATCGGTGATGAAAAACACGTGTGCGTGTAATCCTCAGACGAGCAAAACTTAATAATAATAGCAGTAATAATAACTCCGTTCTCAACGTGCGAATTCAATTCTTCCCCGCGTAGCCCTACTTCTTTGCAGACGATCGTTGGTGAGTAGGGCATCTAGCAGAAGCTGGACTGGAGAAGATCCGACTGTGGCTACTCTTGTTTAGTTTGCTACGAGCTGGTTCATCGTCCACTCTTTCCTTAAATGGCAATCTTCAATGTCACGTGCCTACTCCCTACTTCCAAAACGAATACTGAAATTTTATAAATGAGCTTAATGCGCTAGCCACTTATCTGCTTCGGGCTTATTCAGGCCTCGGCCTTCAGTCAGGACGGCATATGACGCGGCAGTATATAGCACGTGGATGCCGCCTGTTTTGTATCTGAGAATGTTCGAGGTAACCACTGGGGGCTGATTGTAAACCTCTCTGGAATCGCACATCAAGCGGAAACGCTGCCGATATGAAGTGCGCCGCGTGACATGCTTGAGTAGGAAGTGCCTCGCACTTCACGGCCCAGGCCGTTAGTTTGAGTCCTGCATAGAGCAGTTCTCAATTGCCCAGTGCAAGTTGGACTGATTGCCCCCTAGGTTCTTCTGCCGCTACATAAATGAGTCTGTTGAATTTGCCGAGCTACCGTCAGGCCCTTACGCCGGTCAATATATATATATATATATATATATATATATATATATATATATATATATATATATATATATATATATATATATATATATATAACATATAATTCACTCGATGGCGCTCTAAGATAACTTAACGTCCATTCCGGTATTCCGGTGCTTCGCACGCGCCTCAGGGCTCGAGCCCACGACCTAGGCCACACCTTGGTCGGAGCGCCAACCTTTACCTCTGGGCCAAACCAGCTCGGCAATGTCGGCAATGTCATTCGTCGCCGACCTGGTTTGGTCCAGCGGATAAGGTGCTCGCCCCGACCAAGGTCTAGCTGAGGTCGTGGGCTCGAGCCCCGAGGCATATGTGAAGCGCCTGAATAGAGATTAAGTTCTCTTGGGCGCTATATAAATGAATTATATAATTATATATTCGTTCTATCACTGCACACACATTTAGTCATCGCAGTCACTTTGACGGTGTCGCCGATGCAGCGTGAGACACACGCGCCTCTGAGCGGCTACGATATTAAGAGCAGCGCAGTCGCTGGCCTCTAAAGCCTGGGGACAAAGAATCCCGAGGCGGCGGCGCGACTTCGGTAAAGATCTGAAGGATCCATCTAGGCGAGTGTTCTTGATCATTCTAGACCATCCTAGACCATTCTATCGCGGGCGTCTTAAGCCGCTGCGGGCAACGGCGCTGGTGCATTACTATTTGTTTTTAGTTCGCTCCTCCCCCCACCTCAACAAGACCAGAGGTCTTCATTCATTTCTTCCTCACCTCGCCGACGCCCACCCCCCAGAAGCGGCGATTGTGCCTCTTGCCTCGAGAATAGAGCCACGCCTCACTTGCTCCCCCTCGTGACTGGATGTATTGCCTCGCCTTGCCAACCAAGACTCTCGGTAATGTCTCACCCCCTTTCCACTGCAGCGCGACCGCTGCAGCACGCTTGAGGTCGCGCTGCAGCGGAGCGCGGCTGCAGCTGCGCCCCGAGACAACAAGCGAGCCTTTGTCTCCCGCCGCCCGACCTACCGCTGCTGCGCACCTCTGCACCCCATCTGGGTCACGTGCACTAGCTAGCTAAACGCGGCGCCCGCCTGCGAGGCCCTCGCGCCCGCTCGCGACGACCGAGGATTCGCCACTCCTTCGAGTAGTCGCGCGCTCCCGCTCCCGCTGCGACTTCAAGCGTTGCGTCTCTACTCTATAGAGTTACGTCAGCCTAACCGTCGCTAATTCGGGTCGCTGCGCAACGTGTGCAATGTGCTAAGACCTGAAGGTCACGATACGCCGCCGGTAAAGACGACGCAATGCTCGCTATTCTTTCGCACGAAACGCTAACGACGGTGCCGTATCAGGAAAAAAAGCACAAACGGTAGAGCCTGCGTATTGTGGCCGATGCGGCAGGCGACTTCAAACGCACTCGCGCTCAGCTTGCAGCAGCTCGCGCTCAGCGCTCAGCAGCTCAGCGCTCAGCAGCTCAGCGCTCAGCAGCTCAGCGCTCAGCAGCTCAGCGCTCAGCAGCTCAGCGCTCAGCAGCTCAGCGCTCAGCAGCTCAGCGCTCAGCAGCTCAGCGCTCAGCAGCTCAGCGCTCAGCAGCTCAGCGCTCAGCAGCTCAGCGCTCAGCAGCTCAGCGCTCAGCAGCTCAGCGCTCAGCAGCTCAGCGCTCAGCAGCTCAGCGCTCAGCAGCTCAGCGCTCAGCAGCTCAGCGCTCAGCAGCTCAGCGCTCAGCAGCTCAGCGCTCAGCAGCTCAGCGCTCAGCGAGTCGCTGAAAGGCAAGCCATTGCTCCAAGAGAGCGACTGCGGTCAGGCCCACGCCTTCAGATAGTGGCCGCGTCTCGCGAGTCGTCTAATATTCTGGTCCATAAACCTAATCATAAATCGCCCTGCTCGTGAGCCTCGGCTTGTCGTGGCTAATTCGTAAGCGGCTCGCTGTTCAAATTCAGCGGTCGAGCTCGCAGTTCATATCGCAGTCGTTGGCATGGCAGCGCGCACTGTACGTGCGAACCGGACGTGCCGGTCGAGCGAAACTACAGGACGAGAGGAAACGTCGGTCGGATGAAGGACGAGAGGAAACGTCCATCCGACGAAAGGACGAGAGGAAACTACAGAACGAGATTCTATTCGTCGGTCGGATGGAGGTCGAGAGGAAACGTCGATCGGATGAAGTCGGCATGCCGAAGGACGCGCGGCAGGGTGAACAAGTCGAGCAGCAGGCGCCTCCTTAAAGTGCCGCCTAGCGGCGGCGGCGGACTAAATAACTGACGCTACGGTCACGTGCCGGAGCGCTTCGTCCTCGTGCCCGGTCTTTTCCATCAGCCCATTCGACTGCGAGCGATTCGCCTCCTTGGTGCGGAAGCAGTGGAAAGCTCTTCGCCGCCATTATCATTATCTCCATTTTCTCCACACCATTTTCGCCGCCATTATCATTTTCTTCTCAACGGCAAGCTAGAAAGCGAGCGAGCTCCGTGCCAGCGCGCGGCAAGCGAGCGTCGTTGTTGCTAGAGAAGCGTCTTTGTTCGTCCTCCCCCTCCCCGATTCTCTTCCGTTTTGCTGTCGTGCAAGAAAGTGAGAGTTTGTCGCGAGCTTAATAGATACCGGATGCAAGTTGTTTTTCATCACCCGCCGCTAGCTATCCAGCCTCTGGTTTCGCACTTTTTTGGTGTCGTAGGCGCGAAGATTATCGGCTCTTCCGCCCGCGACTGAAACGCCTGTCTCGTCGGGGGTTGGGTGGGGTGGGGTGGGGGACCAGAACGGAAAGACGAGCGGACCTTAATCGCTCTAGGCCGATGATGTAGAAAAATCAACGAGTCCTGCCGGGCTTATTTCGCGCGCGGGGTGAGCGCGAGATTTTCAATCTAGCAGGGCCCGGCCGTGGCAGTCCCACGGGCCTTGGCAGGTGACCGGTAAGCTAACTTGATGCTCCCTTCTCCCATACGGGCTTGTTTTTTGCCCGCAAACTCTTGCGGATGGCAGGGTAATTCCCTCCGCTTCCGGTCGGGCATGCGCTTGCCCACCTGTATGTCCGGCTGTGGGTGTAAGCGCATCCGGCTCGGGACTTGGTGTTGCAAGGTCCGCACCGGCCTACAGTAAGTACAAAGCGTATGCTAATCTAGGAATTGGCTATTTCCATTTCGCCCGTCGTCGGTCAGGCGACGCCGTCACGGTCGCCGCGGCCTGTGCCGGATAGATGCGATGGCTCCGTAGCCAATCGGGAAAGTTGTAAAGCGTCGTACCTGCAGCGCACCGAATTACCCTCTCCATTAGCCGGTCGGAGATTACGATCGCGTCCAGAATGCGAGAGACGTAGCGGCAAGTTGCGTTGCCGGAAAGTGCGAGCACAACGTCTCGGCGGCATTGGCGAAACTTGCTCATTTTTGTACGCGCAACGTGCTCCACGCCAGCCAGCCAGCCAGCGCCTTGGGCCGACTACGCGAGGCCCGCGGTATCCATCAGCGAGACGCGGTTGACAGAGCTTACGCCGCCCGCTGCAGCCGCCACCCGGGTTCGTTCGATGGAGATATCGCGGTGCGGCCGTCGAATCGCCAGGCTACGAGATTCGATGGCCGACATCAATAGGCTGCGCTTTCACTCCCGGGTTCTCGCCTGACGCCGATGGCCGCCACCGCCACTGCGCTGATCTTAGAATCTCTCCGGAGGAGAGCGCAGCCGGCGCAGGCCGGCGTAAGCCAGCGCGGCTTTGCCGTCGCGGATTAGGCGACGCGGTCGAGGCGTCCGCAGGAGGCGGTGAATTCGTGTGCACGACGGCCTGGCTCGTTTTTTGCCAGTATTCATCGATAAGGTCAAAGCCGATTCAACCGCGTCGTTTAAGTAGCGGCCAGAGAGAGCCACGACAGGCTGTCGCCGCTGCTTGCGGTGAGCAATAAAGGCGAGTCCGCGGCCGCGGAGCGTCGAGAGCGAGAGCGTCGAGAGCGAGAGCGTCGAGAGCGAGAGCGTCGAGAGCGAGAGCGTCGAGAGCGAGAGCGTCGAGAGCGAGAGCGTCGCACGCCTGTGCTACGACCCCGGGCGCGCGCGACGCTGATCGTGAGCGGCGCGCGCGCCCGTCCGCGGCAGCTCGCCTTCCCGTCTGGGAAAGGCGACGCCGCTAGCGCTGGATGGCGCAATCCGGGGCGCCAGGCGGCGGCGCTGTCGTATCCGGTGGTGCTGAGAGGAGGCCGCCGCCGCGGACGTCGTGGCTCAGAGGCGATGCGGCGACCCGACGCTCGCGTGCGACGCATCCTTTAATTTCTGTTGAGCTTCATTCAGACCACGGAGCGAAAAGAGCAAGCCGCGCCCGGTGACGATTAAGCGCGTCTAAAAATGCCGGCCGTGACGGAGGCAAGGTATCGAGCTAGACGAGCGTCCCGTTAGCTGCACGGCGCGGCGCGGCGTTCTCTGATCGATCGAAGCCGCAGGAGTGCGCGTCTCGCCATTTCCGCTTCATGCATTGACCCGTTTGCCTAGAGCCCCTTCGTTGACTCGTGGATATTTCAAAGGGCATCGTAGCAGGAGTTGCAAGACGCTGGACGGATACGCGGAAGCCGTCCTCTTGTCCAAGTCCAGAAAAATGAGACCAGTACATTGAAAGGCACACGACACCAAGTAGCGCTCGAGATCGAGGCAAGAGTCGCATCCGGGGGAGTGGGGTGGGTGGGGGTCGGAATATCGCTGCGTCTTAGCTGCGCCGTGAGGAGCTCGCACTTCACCGATGGCCGAGGAGGTAAGGTGTTCGCTCTTCATTCCCGAGGTCGTGGGTTCGACTCCTGCTGTGGGTGATTCTGTATTACTCACTGCAAGCGGCGATGATGGCCGTTAAGGCTCTTCTACCGCTATACAAATGAGGCTAATAGTATTGCTTATTTATTTTTTACGACCAATACTCGTGGGCTCGAACCCTGCAGAAAGCATATCTTTACCACCATACCCAAGCGGGGGGGGGGGGGTTGGGCTGCAATTTCCGCCACTGCGGGAATGAGGCCGTTTAATCAGTGCTCATCTTTACTTTCACACGCCACTTTATCATTGCACTTCACAGAGTTTGATTTAGAAGCGATTGTGATAGCCACTGTTAGTGTAGCAACATAACCTTCAAATAATCTTACATCATAAAGATGTGGTTGTCGTCATAAAATCTCCACCGACAGAAGACTCGCTTACGATGTTTAGACGATCCAGCTAAAACGTCGATTCCAAAAGCAGCCGCCGAGAGATGGGGAGGGAGGGGGAGGGAGAGAGAGAGAGAGAGAGAGGGAGAGAGAGAGAGGGCCCACACATTCAGCCTTTGATAGGACGAGCACGATCCCTTGGTTTTTGGTTTTTTTGATGATTGGAGAGAGAGAGAGAGAGAGAGAGAGAGAGAGAGAGAGAGAGATCGTCGAGATTAGCTAGCCCCACTTTCCAGTGGTCGTACGAGCACCAGCCAAAGCCTACTCGTCGCGCGTCTAGCTCCCGTTTCCGTTACAAAGGGACGCCATTCGTCGCGCGCGCAATCGCACGCTCGAAATATAGTACCTGCCTACCTGGAGATATAGCGCCCATAAATACATTTGAGGGTGCTAAATTGCTGGCGATTTCACTCAAACTCGCGAAGGCGAGCCATGAAGAAGACTGCGGCGGCGCGGCGATTAACGTCGTTGACGGCGCGATAACGACTTGCCGGGGGGGGGAAGAAGAATTGATTTGTTCGCTGTCGCTGTTTCCAAGTCCTTGGGCAGTGGTTTGAAAGGCTTTCCGCGCAAGGTTCTACATCTTTAATCGTGGCCGTTTGAGTGGAGCGGTTCGAGCTGCACAAACATCCCGCGTGATCTCGCGGGAGCGCACCACGTCACGCGATTGGCGGAGGCGTCCATAATGCACCGCATTGGTTTAACGGCTGTCGGCATAAATGCAGCAAAAGCAACCGCTGCGCACCGTCCTGCTTAGTCGACCGAGCCTACTCCTTCTACCCCACTTGCCGCTCGAGCTGCGTAGGTCGACGAACGCTAGCGCGAATGCCCTCTGCCGGAACAGACATCGTAATCTGCCCCGTAACGGCACCTCGCCAGCTATCTGGCTGTGTGAGTAAGACCAATATACAGTGTACAGGACCATCAAAGGAAACGGATACGTATATCGCAGAAGCATTGCGCATCGAGGATGGCAGCAAAGACATGCACACATGCACGCACACGCTCACACGCACGTACACTGACACGCGCTGACGCTGACGGTCATGCACTGTCTGACGGTGCTGACGGTCACATGGAAACGCACAGGCGTCGCGCGCGCGAGCGAACATGCAGCAAGCAGCTAGGGCCGGTTTGCTTTTGTTCAGCGTACAAATTCTTAAATTTGCCGACGAAATGAAAACTCTAAGGACAAAGTCTGCACTTTACTGCTCTTTGTGTATGCATAAGACCTTAATCTTTATTATGCATTAGATAAGCATAGTGCTCTGGCTTGTTTGCTCAATTGTCGAGAGAGTGAAAGAGATACTGTAGATAGATAGATAGATAGATAGAGACAGAGAACGAGAGAGGCGAGAGAGAGAGAGAGAGAGAGAGAGAGAGAGAGAGAGCCGTGATGGCACATTAGGTAAGGCGGTTGCTTTCACGTCCTCGGTCTCGAGGTCATGGGTTCGATTCCTGCAGTGGGCGATTCTTTATTGCCACTGCAAGCGGTGGTGATAGCCGTAAAGGCTCTTCTGTCGCTATACAAAAAGAGGCTATTTAATCAGCTAGGATTTATTTATTATTTTAGAGAGAGAGAGGAGAGAGAGAGGAGAGAGAGAGAGAGAGCAAAATGGAAACATTTTGAAATTAATTTGAAAGATTTTTTCATTGGTCCTCTTATAAATATTTCGCCACATTAAGGAAGAACAGCAAAATTGCCAGTCTGTATGGCTGAATCGCCAGCTACGTCAGTGGACACTCGCTCCAGCTTTCCGAAACATAGCTGGAGTTTTCCATAATTGCTCGCCGATTTAGGCTAGTATTATGCAAATAGTGGCCAATAGAATAAATAATACTTTCGCATGGGCGGGGTGGAAAGTGAAAGACCACCGAGGCTTCCGGAGTGGGAAGTTAGTGTGTACCCACCGCCCATTATCTGCTCGTACTTGCTGCTTTCAGAAGCATGTCCGTTTTATTATTGCAGCTTTAGCGAGTCTGCTCGTCTACGGAGCACGCATGTGTGAACTTTAAGGGTCTCGCTTTGGTCATTCTACCTCTGGCTAAGCTTAGTTCATGCCTTTAGGCTGTCGCAGTCACCAGCTTTCTCATACCTGAGGCCGCTATTGACGCTGCACTGAAAAGGCCATTTTCTACCAATAAAGATAGCTATTACACTGTGCAGCACCTTTTTAAATATGAATTTTCTGGGGCAATAGGTGCTATTTTGCAATTACTTTGTACCTCAAACTATAGATAATAGCCACAAGTCCCCAAAAATTTACTTTTGCGACCGGTCATTCTTAAATTTGAAATTTAATTACTTTCCCAACCATTACAGATAACAACAAAATAAAATGATTGATTTGTAAAGTGCTCTAAAAAGAGACCAAGACCTTGATCATTAAAGGTGAGCATCTTACGCCTGAGTAATCACACTAGTAAATCCTAGCGTAATCAAGCTCAAATGAATTTTTCATAAAAAATGTTGGGTGTTCAGTATTTGATGTATCTACCTTTACTTTGATCATTAGATGAGGCCTGTGTGGTATTACAGAGATTATTTGTTCTACGCTTTCATATATCATTATGATTATTAATTTCCTTATTAATACTTTTGAAGGATATAAATAGTAGCAATAATATAGAAACACTAAATCAAGAGAACTTCAGCAACTTCTGCCCAATTTCACTTCTACCGTTCCTATCAAAGACACTAGAACGAGTCGTGGCAGACCAGCTGAACTCATACATTGAAACTACTTCCACCTAGCTAGCAAGTTCCAGGCTGGCTTTAAAGCTAATCACTCCGCAGAGTAAGCATTGCTTCGGGTGTATAACGAGTGTATAACTTAGGAGTCCAGATTTAGGTAGAGTCCCTTTGCTTGTTTTGCTTGGTCTTTCGGCAGCTTTTGACACTATTGATCACCAAGTCCTTCTCGAGCGCCTCTCAGCTCGCCGGTCCATCACTGGCACTGCACTGCAGTGGTTTAAGTTTTGTCTCAGTGGAAGAAGACACCCGAGTATTGATATTGATATATAATATAATATTGATAATATAATATAATAATATAATATAATAATATATATGATATATATTGATATATTATATTGATATTGATATTGAGTATTAGTATTGATGTGAACGGGAAAAGATGATCCGAGGAACCAGTGAAGTGTGTAGTACTCCAAGGCTCAGTGCTTGGCCTGGTTCTCTTCAAAATGTATATACTCTCTCTCTTGCCGGCGTGATTGCCAGGCACAACCTGGACTTTCACTTCTGTGCAGATGACACTCAGTTGTACCTTTCTCTATAATAGTAATAATGATAATAATGCACTTGATAAAGCGCCCTCAGAGAACTCAAATCTCTCTCTAGGCGCTTTACATTTGCTGCAAAGGGAAATGCAATTGAATGGTGAGTAATATCATGCTTGATAAACAAACGAAATGAATAACATAGTTAGGGGTGACATGCACAGGGTCAGGGGTCAGCATGCAAATGTGGCTTTGATTCCTCTAGGCCTCCAGCACGTCGAATTCTCTATAGTCTCTTGCTGCATGTATTGAAAACATCCGCGCGTGGGTGGCAGCAAACTTTCCTAAATTGAATGATGATAAACCAAACTTACAAGTTATGGGCAAACCGTGCGATTCAGAAATCGGAAAACCCAACGCTCAAAATCGGCCCTCCCAGCATATCTTGTGTTAAATCTGCACACAATCTAGTCCTGTTTCAAAGTGATTTTTCATTAGACGGTCACATTAACTAAACAGGGAAGTTGCGTACTTTCACCAACATAATGATATTTAGATCTTTTGATTTACGAAATAACATTTTAAGAATCGTTAAAAGTTTATTGTATTGTTCCTTCGGCAGGCAGATTTGGAGGCTCCTTCCACGAGGGGCTATCATTTCCTTGTATTAAAAATTCCTTCGAGGAGAGGCCGACGAAGCCTTCCGGTTGGCGAGCCTTTGACGCAAAGCTTTTTGGCGGTCTGTCTACGGAAAAAGGGTCATTAGGCCCGAGAAGAATTTAAAAGCAAATTTTGTGCGGCACCCCTTCAGGGCTCCAGCTCCAAGTTTGAATATTAGTGCGATCTTTTCTGTTCAGAAATAGCTAGAAAAATTTGACTTTCTAAATCAGCTCTCAATGTCTCTCCAACCTCGATGACCCACGATTGCTAACGGTAGCAAGTCACCTAAGAATGTCAGCATTCAGCCAGGTTCGTCCCAGATAGCTTGAGCCAGAGAGCGCAGCGAGAACAAATGTGCAGTGTATCTATAGTGCCTATAGCTCTCCCATATTGCGAACACCCAGAGGCTTTCCTGATTCCAAGGGCGGGCTCTCAGACTTGGGAATTTAGTAAATAAAAATGTATTGAATTTTATTAAATGTATTCTATGTGGCTCTAGAAGCTTTGGCATCGAAATTCAAGGAGCTAACGAGAAGAGGGCAATCGCTTTGTCTTTAGATGAAGCTAGCAAGACTGCTCCAGAGCGGCACGCCTTTGGTGAGCACGTTCAGCTTCGTATCCAGAGAAGTGTTTTACAGTTTTAGTTTAAGGAGATTCCATTCTTCGAGTTTCTGAATAGATGCGTCTTTTTAGACTGGCTTACAGAGACCTGGTCGAACGGCTGACATTGGGCATGCTACGTGGGCTCTCAGAAAGGGGTGTGTCCTTTTCGACTACCGAAAGAGGCTCCCGGCTGGAGCACCTTAAAAACTTTCGAAAACTGTATATGAGTTGCAAGAATTACTAAAATGTACAGTTAAAGCACAAGCAAAAGTAACGAGTTTTTTTTAGAGGGACAGAAGAGCTTTTCTGTGCAGATTTTGTAGATTTTGTGATTTCTATAGTAATAAATAGAATAAAATATTTTATATATTTTAATAGAATAGAATTTTATTTTATAGATTTAGTGATTTTGTGTCTCCACGAGCATGCGTCACATTGCTTGAGCTTGAGGTTGAGCCCACACACCAAAATCGCGGCTAATCCCTTGGAAATAATACTCGAACACCTGTAGCCGAAATCCAGAGGTCGGAGGCCATTACCCGCCAAACCCCGTCATGCCCAGGCCACGCCGCCGCTGAGCTAGGGTAAGACGAGCTGCCATCAGGTTAAACCTCTTTCTAATATCCCATACGCCAACAATAACAGGGGAAATAAACAAGTCTACAGGGGGTTCCTACACAACGTAAACTATAAGGGCGTGAGATGACGCCGCAAGTGCGAACAAACGCGTTAGTTGGTCAATCGGCTTTCGCAGTCCCGCCGTTGTACCGACTCCGTTCCAACAGTACGAGCGTACGCCGTCAAAGATCCGGCTAGTTGATTAACTGCTTGGATAGTCGGAGTCGAAGACTAATACAGTCGAGAGCTTCCGCCGAAAGACTACCTTGTGTTCTTACTACTAAAATGTAAGCCAAGAGATCGCATTAACGATTTACGCAGTCTACCCGAAGATAACATGCCGAGAGTCAGGTGCTACTACAGTTTAGTTCTAACCCTGAACTATTTCTATTATTCATCAAGGTTCCCCAGTGAGTGCTGTGCTACTGGGCCCAATGCCAAAGTAGTAGGTCGTGAGAAGAAGAAAATGCATCGCCATATTCAGCTAGAGAATTAGTCACAAATGGCAGGCAGCACATTAATAAGAAACAATAATTGTAAGCTTGATATTAGCCGTGACGTCTCAGATAAACCAGGCCGTGGCAGCTAAATGTCAATTCGCTCGCACTCATTGCTTTCATTCATAATACCGTCGATCCAATGTCACAGGGTTGGTATCAATCAGAAGCAAAGGGCTAAAGTCGTTATTTTCTTCTCAATCGAATATCTTAGGTTTCTGCATTCTAAATTTTAAAATTTGAATAAAGATTACCTTTTAGAGAAGGTTGATCCGGAAGCTCACACGAGTAAATATTATACAACGCTATACACTGTGGAACACAGTGATCCGATGCAAATCATGCACGTAAAGCTCAAATTAATTACGTAATTAATTACGTAAAGCTCAAATTATGATTGCGTGATGTGCTATTTGCCAGATGTCACGGTAATTCACTTGGTTGATCTCGAGAAAATGAATTGTAAACCCTACACCTGCTCCTTCTCTCCCACCGCGTTTCAACCTATTAGCTGAGCTAAATATCCTCTCCTAAGCTAAAATAATAATTTCATAGCAGACGAACTGTATTTAGATTTCATCAACCTTATTTCGTAGCAGTCGGCAGCACGTTATTTTGCTTGATAGTAAGCTGCAAAGAACTTGAAACCGCTAAAGTGCGGGGGTACCCCAGCTCGCTGCGCTTGATCCGATTCTTTTTGCAACTCACACTTGCTCCCTCTTGCCGTTGTGTAATCGCAAAGTTCAATCTCAAGGCATTTCACTGTTATGCTCAAAATTGGCTCTGACAGCGTATCTTCTTTGCATCTTTGCGAGATCTTAGCGTTCTGATCCAAAGTTACCTACCGCTAGACGACCAAATCAGCTCAGCAGTCAAGTCTGTCGGATTTCGCCTAGATAGCGCTGCTAAAATTTGGGCCCGCTTAGACGGGGATGCTCACTGCTTGAGGGCCTACCAGCCATTGCAGTCGAGCGCTTACAGTTGGGGGGAAATTTCTGAAGATAGGGTTGTCTGTTGTCGCAAGCGTCGCCGTTGACTCACAGCGCCGCTTCTTGCCGACTCCTTCTGATTTCCAATCAAGCAGCGTATTGACTTCAAAGTTTTGCCGCTAACTTGTTGGTCCCTTCATCTTCTGACTCCAGCCTACCTATCAGAACTACTCCCCCACCAAGCTAGGCATCGTGCCACCTGCTTTTCCGACTCAAATCTTTAAGACAAGAACCTCAGATCCTTTGGAGACCGTGACTTTACTTCGTATGCCCCCAAAGCCTGGAACTTACTCTAGACTGACGTTACGACATCCTTGATTTGACGACATTCAAAAACAACTTAAAAAGCACCTGTTCCTTACACCATTGGCTGATTCCTTGTAATTTGTCCTTTTATGTGCTTATGCTTGCACTGTGCTTGTACACTGTGCACGGTGCCTGCCAGTGGCGGAGCCAGGGTAAGCCATAACCGCAATTAACGAAAAAGTATAACATACAATTGTAATGTTTATTCGACGCAAATTCGGCGGTTGCTCATTGAGTTGAATCAATACAAATTATCTTTTTACAAATACTTTATCAAATTTACTGTTATTATCATCGTCATTGTAATTATGAATTAAAGCATAATTTCTTCTTCGGCGATGGTCGCGGTACGTAATAATAACAATAACAACAATAATAATAATTGTGTATAGCACCCACAGAGAACCGAATCTTTCACTAGGCACTTTACAGATGCTGCAACGTTGGAATAAGAGGTAGCCCAGCTTGCTGCCCTGATGTGGGTGTGGCAAGTTTTCTCCGGCTCCATGGCTCCGCCGCTGCATATTATCACTAACCGTAACATGCACGTTGACACCGTGCATGTTACCGCTAACCGTACGGTAATCTTTTTTAACAGAACTTCTACAGAACTTTGACTTAATCTTTTACAGCAATTTGAAGTGCCCAGAAAGAGATGAAGTTCTCTGCGGTCGCCATACAAATGTATTATCTTTTCTTATTACTTGCTAGCACCTCGCATGTTGATTGGAATACCATTCAGGGCCAGCCATTTGTCCGACAGAACTGTGCAATCCACTTCCTTGTGAACGCACAAGAGAAATGCCGCGAAATTTGGCATAGCAGACTAACGGCAAAAAAGTGCCGTGCAACATGCTACCGTCGTGTGAACTTCATGCAGCCGATTCGAAGTGTTGATCGAAGTTAGTGGCGGCATCAAATTCAGACGTTGCGTCCTTTCAGGCGCCTTTCCACCAGGACTCGTTGCTCGTTGTCCAGGCTGAGCTGTCCTGTTCACTCGTCTCTTTCAGACGGAGCGCACACGCGGGAAAACCGCTACGCGGCGTCGCACCTGAGCGACCTTGAGCATCTTTTATTATTTGAGCGATCTTTTATTATTTGAAAACAAACGAGCCGCTACGCGGCAGCTGCAAACTTCGCAGATAAGAGTCCGTGAGGGTTCTCTTGTTGTTTGCCGATCGCACCCCTGTCGAGATTTCCGACGCTCGATGCTGCCGCAGCGGGCCAATCTTATCTTGGAGGCCCACTCGAAGGCGACCCGGCGCTGGGGGAGGGGAGGGGCAGCTGCCGAGCTGCGGCCAGGGCTCTCGCTTTCGCTGCCGCGACCGCTCGACGTAGCCGCCGAGGGCGGTGACAGGCGCGACAGCGGTCGGTCCGCCGCTGCAGTCTCTCTCGAGTCTGTCGGACGCCGCTCCTAGAGGCTAAAAAGGCAATCGACGCCGTGCCGACTTAGCCAGCGCTTCGCTCGCTCTACCGGTGAGTGCGAGGCTTCCAAACAAGAGGCAGCCGGGAAAGCTCCGCCGGCGCCAGAGAGTGCCTTTTTTTTCTCTGGCGCCTTTCGCTGCACTCGGTGCGCTTGGACCGGGCGAAACCCCGCGCTCATTTCGTTTCGCGAGCGCTAAGCGCTCGTCACTGTACAAGGAGCGAGTCTGTTGACGACAGCAGACTGTCGTGCAGCTGGGGGCCGCCATTTTCGAGAAATGCCGCAAGGATCCGAGAGCGTCCGTCCGCGGGTTGTCGCTCTCACCCCGATGCAGCGCTACCAGCGTTGCTTATCAAAAGCGCTCGTTGAAAACCTGAACGTGACTCTGAATAGTCCTGCAGCTCCCGCGGAACAACTTCCGCCAGCCAAGACAGCATTCAGCCGCGATGTGGCGTCTTAGCCATACTTTAGTAGTTTCTAGATTTCGGCAATGAATTCTAAACACTCACACACACGCACGCACGCACGCACGCACGCACACACACACACACACACACACACACACACACACACACACACACACATATATATATATATATATATATATATATATATATATATATATATATATATATATATATATATAGTAAGTTTCTGCTATGGGTAAACATATACCGCCATGCAGAGCGTCTGGAAATTCATTTTTGATATATTAGAGGCATATAGCTGAAATGACTTATTTGCAAACGAACTGAATTGAGAAGGAATCACGATCGCTAATTAGATTTGTTGGCCGCAGCATATATGGCAACAAAATCGGCACTTTCCCGCTGCATTGCGCCAGGGCCAAGACATTGCCGTACAGCCAGAAAATCTGAGAAGACTCGTCAGCTATTTCGTGTATGAACCTACAGTAACTTTAGATCGGAAAAAGTTCAGGTCGGAGACTGAAAATACTTTTGCCTTTCGTTGCAGCAACTTAGACTTCGTACTTACAGAGGCATTTGATTCAGTCATTTGGTTTTTCTTTTTACTTCGGCTAAAAATTTCTACCGTTTGGTTTCAGCCGTTGGTAGTCGTTGGCAGCCAAAACTGCTCATTGACTGTCGCCTATAATTGCTCATTGACTGTTGTTCATAGACTAATAACTGCTCATAGACTGTCGCCTATGTTCCCGGCGTCAGTCGGAAACTCTCGGGTGTGAAACATCAAAATATAGACATGCCATACACAGAAGATTGGATATATGTGTATTTTTAGCGATGGGAATATGCATGGAAACCATGGCGCCTGCAAGCACACAGTACCAGGTGCAAGCACACAGTGCCTGGTACAAGCACAGAGTACCAGGTACAAGCACACAGTACCAGGTACTCAAGCCAAGAGCTGAGACCGAGCGTGGCATGCACAAGTCACGAGTGCTCCTGAACATATCAATGATGCCCACTGCTCTACCACATCTACACTTATCGTTCTAGATGGCCGTCTAAGGCAGTTTTTCTCAATTGCACTCCTTGAGCTTCATGACTGGCAGCATTCAGCCCTTGATTCCCTTAATGATAATAATAATTATAATGCACACGATAAAGCGCCCTCAGAGAACTCAATCTCTCTCTAGGCGCTTTACATTTACATGTAGTTTCAGCTGGCAAAGGGTCCCGACCTTGAAGTTTGTGAGGTCATTTAAAAAGGTGTAAAGGTCAACGTCCATGTAAGAAACTTGAGGAGGCTTGTGTCCTTTAAAAGACACACTAGCAGAATGTGGTGCTATTTCCTTCGAATAATAGAAGTTTAGCACAAAGCAGCTAAACTAGTATATATGCTCAAATTTATTTATATAGTATATATGCAGCCAGCTCAATGCATCGGAATTGTCGGTTAAAACGGCAAGAATATTTTCTTATTAAACAAAGGCTTAATTTTATAGAACATCGCGAGAGCTGTGGGCTTAAGAAGCTTTTACACCTTCAATATTGTTACGCCTACAATCCTATATGCAGCGTCTTTGCAGCGGTCATCCAATAAGTCTTTAAAATGTGGCGTACCGCAGGGGTTTGTTCTAGGTTTATTTTTCACAATTTAAAACCCCCTCTTGCTAATGAAGTCGCTAAGAACAATCTTGGCTTTTATTTTTACGCAACTGACATATAGCTGTACTTACTCTTTGATCCCTCCCTGCCTTCCAGCCTCACAAAACTCTCAGCTACTTAGTTTGTATTACTGGCACTCCCAATTAGTTGTTAGCAAACGTTTTTCTAATTAGATGACTATAGAACCTAATTAATTACATGCTATGGGTAAACGTAGTGTTGCTCAGAAATTGGCTAATGTAAAAATAGGCTCGGTCATTACATTTTATTATCTTTCTGCATGCAATCTGGATTTTCTATTTCCAAATGGCCTTTTTCCAGATTATATCATCAGCATAGCGGTCAAGTCGGCCTCATTTAAGCTAAAATAACATTGCAAACATTCGGACCTGTTTGGATAAGAACAACACGTCAAACTTGTTTATGCATTTGTTTCATCTCAGCTAGACTTCGGTACTCCGCTACTTATAATAGGTCGCTCGTTTAGCCCCCCCCCCCGATGAGAATTCGGTCTCTATCCAGGTGCCTTACAAGTCGCTGAAAGGGGATTCATAGCCAAGGTTCAGTGGCATGCTCAGTATCATGCTTACTTAGATAAGAATGCAAAAGCAAGCAAGCAAGCATCATTCCTAGGCCAGCTTGCTAAAGCAAACAACAAGACACTCAAGACCGCCCGCTAGTAGAACCGCCAGCTAATAACAAGCACTGAGTCATCAATGTTGGTGCAAAACTCTGGTGCTAAGCTTGTCAGTTATGAACATCCAAACTGCCACGTTGCACCATTTCATATCGATCTGCACTTGCTAATCATCTATCAGCGTATTGTTTTCAAGATTCTGTCAATCATTTCTAGGTCTTTTTTTGCTGCGGCCAACCGACTGAAAGAAATTCCTCGTCAGGATTCGTATCGTGGCATCTAGTCTGCTCACTTGTTTGCTTGGCCGTGTCTCTAATAAGCCTCCTATCCTCTGGAGGCCATTTCTTCTGCTTTTGTGATCCTAAAGGCCGGAGTCACTACCAATTGATATTACGATATCCCCATGAGACGACATCTAAAAAGAATCTACAAACCCACCTGCTTATCGTAGCCCTCGATTAGTCCTTGTGAATTACCCTTTGCGTACTTATGCGATCTTAAGTTATGTATGTTATCACTAATTAATTGACATGCTTCCATTGCAGAGAGTCAAAAGTATCTAGAAAGAGATTCAGTTCTCTCGGGGCGCTACATACATACACACACACACACACACACACACACACACACACACACACACACACACACACACACACACACACACACACACACACACACACACACACACACATATATATATATATATATATTTATTATTATTATTAAAACTCCATAGCTAAAAGTACTTGAAAAAGGTACTATTCTTATTTCTGCAGGGTAAAAGCCTTGCAACGATCGTAAAGCACCTAGAAAGAGATTGAGTTCTCTGAGGGTGCTAAATCAAGTGTATTATTATTATTATTAATATTATAAAACCAACTGCTAATGGCCGTAACATCAATATTTTTCAACTGAACTAATGCACAACGGCATCCAAATCTTGTTTACCCTTTGGCTCACCCACTCGTCCGTACGATCGTCTCTCGGTAAGCTCAGCGACCTCTCTGCCCTCATGGTGCCATCTTTGTAATATTTTCGTTCGTACAACTTCGAAACCATTCCTTTGCGCTTGGCAGTATCGCACCGGCGTCAGCACGAACAGATGCAATACGCTATGCGAAGCAGCGTAGGAGTAGAAAAGAAAGCGCCACATGCCACAGACACTCCCAACGTGGACTCCTGCTGCTTGGTTGCATAACCGAGCTCTGCGGCCTCTGGTCGTCTGGTTATTGTTGCTACAGCTACTTCAGCAGGAGCGTTGCTTGCTAATCTCACCGTTTTGGCTGACTGCGCAGGACGGTTTTACATCAGCATCAATAGCCCGGCATCTTGCTAGAGAGTTGCCTCCAGTTTTCGACACCTGCCGTTCGTCAGCTGCTTCGATTGCTCCCTGTCAAGTCGTCTGCTGCTGGGGTCAAGGAAGCTCGGCCATTAACTGACGAGAAGATGTTGCTGCATAGTTGGTTATCTGCTGGTGCCGCACTAGTGGTCTAATCGGCCAGTGAGTTGGCACTCCTAACGGACTTCTTTTTGGTCTTATTTTTACGATTTACTCGGATGAAAATAATTTACGCCGCAGTTCCACTAACTCATAGGATAATCTAAAAGGGACACGCTTACAGCTAGGCATTCGGCAAAAAACTGGTAAAATCGCATCGATTCGCCCGAAAGCCCGATTGTGATAGAGGACCAATGCTACGGGACTAAGAAGTTGCATTTTCAAAACAATGTGTATTTACAGTGTCGGTGAGCTTGTCTGTTCATAGAATATACACAAGATCAAAATGAGCGCTCCAGAAATTATGCGATCTGCAGTTGCTGAATGTTCGTCCAGACGACCTGCCTGTCGTAACTATGCCGTTTTTGAGAATTGTTGAATCGGAACATTTTGGCTCTTTCCTGAATCTTTACTTAAGGGAGCTTTATACCCACTTTCTCCTATCCGCTCCTAGAATTAACGAAGGTTCATCTCACACCTCTTCCTTATGGGCGATGCGCTCATTTTGTCATCTTCACACGACTCTAGACAATTTTTACTTGATCGGGCTAGCGTGGGTGAGCCTTTCCCAAGCTCTCCTGCCGAACCGGAGGACTCGGCTTTTTCCTCAGATAGACCGACGGACACAGTGATATTTCACTATGATGTCATGTGTACGTATCTCCCACTTGCTTCAGGCTTTACGTATGTCCAGTACTACAATAATTATAATAGTTAGTCTTTTGAATGTAGCACCTAAAAAGAGCCAAATCTATATCCGGGATCTTAACAGTTCGCTGCAAGTAAAGCAATAACCTACGGTTAATGAATAGCGACGTATTGGGCTTAGAAGAGCTTGCTACAGCACACAGCAATCAGTTCCTCATTTCTAGCATAAGCCAAGTGCTCAGAAAAAAATCTTGTTTTCTTAGGGTTTACACACAGTCACAGCGGTTGGATAGTAGGACCCAAGTTAGGTAACATCGACTGAATCGTGCGCAGGCAGTTAAACACGCAGAGCACAGAAGAAAAAAAGTTTAAATGTAGGCGGGACCTACGGAAAGCTGCACGCAGCACATGCAGTCTTTAGTTTAGACTTGAACGGTGCCTAGTCAATGCAGGCGGCGACAGAAGCCGTATACGAATTCTAGTTCCGAGGGGCTTTGCCTAATCGCACGTGGGTGAGCGCTGTCGCATTAGCGAGCCTGACGCAAAGCGTCTCCGGCCGATAATGAACGCTTGACAAATGGGCCGCAGTGAGTCGTGCAGCTGCTGCTAACGTGAAGCGACAGGTGCTGACGGCCAGAGAAACTACGCCAGCGCGGAAACCAGGGTGAGTGCATTCGCCTTTGAAGTAAGGCTGACGGATATAACGGCCGCAAAACAGAGCAGGCAGCGTCTTACGGTATAGTCACCTTAATTGGAGGAATGTAGGCTGGCAGAGCTTAGTTGAAGATTCCAGTTGTCATTGCGTATGTAGTCGTGTTCATCTACCCGGTCGTCGCCGGTTGTTGAGATTGAAGTCAGATGGATAACGCAATGCGTCAGACCGAATCGTTCAGCATTTGATAGTTTTGAGCGAAGAGAGTTAGAGGAAAGAGGAGCGTCGGTCCAGCCGGGACATCGGAAGAGCATAGAGGGTGAGTAAGGATTTCACTTTACAGCAAATGTAAAGCGCCTAGAGAGAGATTAAGTTCTCTGAGGGCGATTTATCAAGTGAATTATTATTATTATTATAAGGAGCCGACAGGACGACGCCGATGGGGGCGGAAGCGCGGCCGAGCTGAGGCTGGTAACCGCTTGTCTCCTTGTGATTTATGGGCAGCAAATGCGTCCGGTTGCTGGAGCTGCTGGAGCTGCTGGAGCTGGAATTGCAGACGGCAGCTGCGGCTGTGCGAAAGCGAACGGTCAGGTTGAGCGGCCGACGGCCACTGCACACCTATTTATCACTTGCATCAGCCTTCGCTTATGTCCAGGATACTAGTAATGATGATGCCTTTTGCACGGCATCCAAAAAGAACCATCTTTCTATAATTTATAGAATATATATTTTTCTCTTTAGCTCGCTGCAAGAGAGAAGCAATAACCAGAAGCTAATGAAAAGCAAAGCATGAGGATTAGACATTAGCATAAAAAAGCACACATTCATCACTCTCTCCTTTCCAATCCATGTCCAGCACCTAGAAAATATCGCGTTCTCTTGGGGTAGACAGTCTGGGTCGCTGAATAGGAGGACCTCTGGTTGGTAGCATTCACTAATTCGTGCACATGTAAGCATTCAAAGCATGGAAAAAAGACAAGTTAACTGGGGTGTAGGAAAACCGTAGCGGAAAATATGACCTCTTTAGCTGAGACTTAAATGCCGTCTAGCTAATGCAGGTGGTGGCAGAAGCTGTGAACGAGTTAATAGTAATGATACATTTGTATAGCACCCTCAAAGAGCTTTATCTAGTTCTAGGCACTCTACATTTGCTGTAAAGGAAGCATATTCAAATGGCTACTGAAATTATGCACCATGTCAACAAACATAACATGGTTAGGGGTGACATGCTCAGGGTCAGCATGCAAGTGTTGTTAGTGGCAGCATGCACAGTGGCAGCACGCATAAGCACATGAAGGACGAATCACAGGGACCCACTAAATGCTGTCCTAAATAGGTGCGTTTTTAAGTTCTTTTTAAATGTGGTCGAGTCAGGGGATGTCGTGACGCAAGTCGGGAGTGAGTTCCAGGCTTTGGGATCATACGAAATAAATGCACGGTCTCCAAAGGATTTGAGGTGTGTACGAGGTATTGATAAACTGTTAGATTTGCCGAGCTGGTTTGGTCCAGCTGATAAGGTGCTCGCCCCGACCAAGGTCTGGCTGAGGTCGTGGGCTCGAGCCCCGAAGCATATGTGAAGCGCCTGAATAGAGATTAAGTTCTCTTGGGGCGCTATACAAATGAGTTATATAAATTTTTTATATTCCGAAAAGCGGGTGGTACGATTCCTAGCTTGGTGGACGATTAGTTCTGAGAGATAGGCTGGAGAAAAAGAATGGAGGGACCTAAAAGTGAATAATGGAACCTTGAAGTCGATGCGCTGATTGATTGGAAGCCAGTGCAGGTGGGCGACATGTGGTCGGCGAGAAGAGTTCCTGACTTCCCGTCGCCATAATGCTAATATTGAACCAAGTTTTACTTCAAGTAAAATAATGTTAGGGCTGAGCTCCCGGTTATCAGCTTATCAGCCAGACAGAATACATATAAAATAAAATAAATATAATTCATTTGTCTAGCACCCCAAGAGAACTTAATCTCTATTCAGGCGCTTCACATATGCTTCGGGGCTCGAGCCCACGACCACAGCCAGACCTTGGTCGGGGCGAGAATGTCCTCAGTTCTCCTGAAATTCTCTATCGTTATATTGTACTTTGTAACTAATAACCTATCTTGTTTAAAATCGTTTCGCGTTACCACCCGGTCGGTAATTGCTACTATTTCCTAATAGCCACGAAGTTTACCTGTTTATTACTAGGAAGGGCAAGTTCATGGTAACGTTGAAATGTGTAGGTCAAGCTTGGCAGAAATTGCAGCCAACCATTCAGGAACGCGAGCCGACTGGCTCAGATTCCGGAACGAGAGCCAACTGCCTCAGCTGCCTCGGGCTGCTTTTCCTGAAGGCTGCCTCTGTACGGGGCCTGCGGTACCGACGGGGGGGGGGGGGGGGGGGGGGAAGGAGTATCAATCAGCAGCAGGCCACCAATTGCAGGAAGCCGCCTCCTGCCCCATCTCCAGCATATGCCCTCGAGTATGTTCGTATTTTTGTTTCACTCTTTGGCACAGAAAGCCGGCGCTGCCCAACTCTATATCAACTTTCCAAGTTTTGTTCGCTGACGGACATATTCACGAGACGAATCGCACGACGTAGTTTCTTCTATTTCCCGCGATCTTTCTCGTTAAGCATTCCGTCGTCTGCTGAGTGGCGCGAACGACTCTGAGTGCCTATCGGATTACGGATTCGCATCGCAAATCGATCGGAAAATGACTTGCAAGGCTGGCCGATGATGGAAAAAGCAATCAATCGGTGTCCTTGCTTAGTCCAGAGGGCTCAGGGGCTGCGGAAAAGCAGACCGACTCTCTCCTGCAAGAGACCGCGCCTAGGGCAGTGCTAGCAGGCAGGTTGGAATACATTCGAATGACAAGTTTGTAGCATCCAAGACACAAGCGTGTGCGGGCCTGCTAATGCCTCGTGCACTTTTCTGAGGAAATGAGACCGCCGCTAAAATTTTATTGGAAGTCGGGTCTGGCTGCTGCTTGCTCTTGCAAATGAGCAGCCGGGCTGGCTGAAGGGCCTCCAGATAGCGAGCAGCAGCTGCGGACTACGAGTAACCAGCTCGACTTTGCACCCTGGATTCGAGCCCTCGAGGCTCTAACAACTATTTTTGGTGCACACTTGACCTGCGACGTCACGCAGATCGCTTCCAGCGCTCTAATTGCGAATAGGTGCGTAGTCTCCTGATATAAAAGGTTACGTATGCCAGCCGGTGTCGGTCTCGCAGTTACTGTCGGGCACAGCTCGGAGGGAAAACGTCGCCGCGATAGTTCACCGGGACGAAACAAGCTGAAGCTGGCCCACAATATTGCTGCTCTGTAGTGGATGCATTTTTTATATCAACGACCAAGCTACTCGACGACGCACTTGGACGAACTCAGGTAATGCGATTAGCCACAACTCGCACAGCCAGACAGTAGTTATCTCCCTTTGGATCGTAGCCATTATTTACTGGTCGACGGCGGCGGGGGCGTGGGTAGATTTTCGGTGGGGCTCGGGCGGCTGGCGCCTGCCAGCCCCGAGGCATTTTTGCTCGTGAGTACTAGTGATTCTGAGCTTCCTCGTGTGTGATTGCATCGGTCGAGCTTTCTGCCGCCGCTTAGTACAATACTTAAGCTCAGCTGAGGCGTTTAGGATCTCGCAGTGCTGTCATTTCGGTCTGCAGCGCCCGTTGGATGGTAGCAGCCGGTCTCGGACTTGTACAGACTTTGAGTTGACTGATGAGTGCGACTTGTCCCATATCATTGACGAGCGAGTGTGAAAATCATGTGCGGCCACGGGGATTTTTTCGGTTGCTTCAACTGAGCCGATCCTTAGGTTTAGACAGCATGGAGTCTTTTGTATCTTTAGGATTCGCGTTTTAGCTTCATTCATCCTCGAGATTTTATTGGCTACTGAAAATGTCAGTGGACGTGCTAAGTGCTGTCAAAAGACTTGACTATCAACTCTGCGAAACATGGGTCTTTGTGCTGGCTTGTGCTATGCTTGGTTGCTAAGCATCAAGTTGCTTTAAAGGGTTTGCGGGTACGACCGTTCCATGCTTTCTCACCCACCTGCTTTTGTTGCTGGATGTTATCTACGACATCAGTGTTGTGATAATTTTGGATGTGACTCGACGTGTCAGGTTGCATGTCACATGCACTGTAGATAGAGACGAGGCTAGAGGAGCCCGCCTTCTGAGACCCACATCCTTGGCCTCATCCTCCATACCCCGCACCCTTAGGCCGAACGAATAATGCACAGCGTGATAAGGAATCTGGATCGAGTATTTGACAGGACTGGAGAACTGTAGCGCTGTGTGAATATAGTTGCAGTTTTATAAAATTCTGTCACCCTCTCTCCCTCCCCCACTCTCTCTCTCTCTCTCTCTCTCTCTCTCTCTCTCTCTCTCTCTCTCTCTCTCTCTCTCTCTCTCTCTCTCTCTCTCTCTCTCTCTCTCTCTCTCTCTCTCTCTCTCTCTCTCTCTCTCTCTCTCTCTCTCTCTGTCTCTCTCTCTGTCTCTCTGTCTGTCTCTCTCTCTCTCTCTCTCTCTCTCTCTCTGTCTCTGTCTCTCTGTCTCTCTTTCTTCCTCTCTCTTGCTCTCACTTTCACTTTACTCCTTTATCTCATAATTTATCTTTATCTCCCACTAGCCCCAGGCTTGGCTCATTTTCAGGAGGGCGGTACACAAATTTAAGTTTGTTTCATGTGTAATGTCTGAATACAGCTCCCGAGTTGTTATCAAGACACACCCATATTTTTTCTGACAGTCTTAATGATTGTTCATAAGGAGTGCGCACATTAATGTGGATGATTTGATTATAGACGATGCCTCCCTCACCCTGCATCTGTTTGTGTTATTGTTCTTCAGTTTGGCATGGCATCATGGCCTCAGATCAGTTTTGTGAATTGTCATCCTCTGTGCATTCTTTCAGATCTGACTACATTATGACATCTGATCATTTTGCCACCCCCTTTATACTTCTTCGTCCCTGCAAACTATGTTATGATGCTCAGTGAGTGAAGATGTGTGCAGCAGCAAGTAGATGTTTCTTTCTGCCCTGCGAATATCTTTTGTATCTGTTATGTATTTACTTCCTGAGGCAGCAGACCGGCTTGTCAATGAAGACTGCCAGAGGCTTGCTCCCACAGCATCCGGTAATACAATCATCAGCCCCCTCGCCATGCTTGTGGATGGTCAAAGCTGCCCTTACCAGCCCTTGCTTCCTTACCCCAGAACTTGTTTGCTATATTTGATGCCAATAATGAGTAGCCAATCTGCTGAGTGGTAGCATGATGCAAGGCTATGCCATTGCTTGCATGTCGGCTCATGGCACTGTTAGCAGTCAACATCGAGGGCCATCTCGATGAGAATATCAGAGCAAATGACAGCTGAACTTAGTTAGGGCTTGGCAAACTCTTCTAGTTATTTTGAGCAAAGTCCTACAAAACTGGTTAAACCAGAATGTTCAGCTATGTGAGCGGTTTTGAATAGCTCTGTGTGTTTGGGCACACGTGCACACACGTATGGGCACAGATAGAAAAAACCCTACCTTGAGAGTGCTCTCTTTTTTAGACTACCGTTTTGTCGATCTTGCGATCCTAGCAGCAGCATTGCAGGAGTTTGTGACTATCCGATTGTTACTGGGAGCTTTATTTAAGTGTTTTTCGTGCACGCGGTGTGTGTGCTTGCTCGTACATATAAAGAGTGTTTGTGTCCTTGTAAGCATACAGGCTCTCTCTCTCTCTCTCTCTCTCTGTATATATATATATATATATATATATATATATATATATATATATATATATATCTCTCTCTCTCTCTCTCTCTCTCTCTCTCTCTCTCTCTCTCTCTCTCTCTCTCTCTCTCTCTCTCTCTCTCTCTCTCTCTCTCTCTCTCTCTGCTTCTCTCGCTCACCCATTATCCGGCTGCCAAATACATAGATGGTAGGGTGATATGCTGCAAGAAGTGTAGGACATCCAGTTAGTGGAATGGCACTACACTAGGAATTGTCATCGTCGGCTTTCCGAGCCATCCTGAAGTAATGACTCAAAGCAAAAGAGCTCGAGTCTTAAGCTGGGATGCTGGTGGCAGCTGCAGGCATGGCACATTAGGTGCCTGACAAAAGAAGCATCGGGCATTCCATTAGGCAGGCGATACAATCCACATAATTTCACCTTCACTATCAGAGGTTTGCCACAAGTTATATTGTACAACTCAAGAGTTTGTTGCTAGGACAGAAACAACGTTGGCACTGGCCGACTTGTCATGACTGTGCAATTATGTATGCGATGTTAGGAAGACTCACAAGCACTGTTGTATCACATTGCAGTCCCGGCATGTCTGATAAGCCTTTTCGGGCATTCTTTCTCAGATCTACCGACGTGATAACGCCTGATTCTAGTAGGGGCACAGCTGAAGCCACCCTCACCGAACAGGCATCACCCATCATCGGACCTGAGGCATGGAGCAAGGAGATGATGGCAACGTTAAATTCTCTCGATTGCACGATGAGCACATAGACTCGGACAACGATGTTATTTTTAAGGCTACAAGCAACAGAGGTTTGTATACTCTGCCTTGCTGTCCCAACGTATATTAGCACTTAGTTGCAGGCCCATAATAGTCTAGGTCCTTCTCTCTCTCTCTCTCTCTCTCTCTCTCTCTCTCTCTTTTGCTCTCTCTTGCTCTCATCTCTCCTCTTTTTATCTCACTCTCTATCTCTCTGGCATACTCTTTTTCTCACCCCTCATTCTCACGTGTGACCACTTCCCTCTCCCCTCACTAGGTAATGCTGCTGGTGGCGCTACAAATGCCCATGTGACCAGTAGCTCATCTCATTGCCTTGTTTCTCGTGTTTGCTATTACTACCGTGTGCAGTGCAGGGACAAGTGCAATAAATGGCAGAGTAAGAAATAACTGAGCGTGTCTTGTAACGATTCGTTGCCCAATGGAAATGAAGACCCTTTACCATGGGATTATTGAATCGAGCTGGCTGCTTTTCTCTGCTATTCAGGCTGCCCTATTTAACAGGACTTTGCAGCGATTCTTAGGAAGACCATACAGAGTAAAATTCCAACAATCAGTTGTCGAAGTGACCAACTAACTGTCCCGTTATAAAACCCAGGAGCATCTGACAACACCAAGGTTATGGAGCTGGAAGGCCACTGTTCGGGCTGCGTTTGAAATATTGCATTCAAAACTGACAACTGACTTTCTATAATGACAATGCAAATGGGTCTAGCCGGGTTGAAACCAAGCTGGTGCCATGGTACCATGCCTTGACCTTGCCAGAGGCAACCAATCATAAAAAGGATGAAGGGTGCGGAAGGCTGGCAAGCTGCCCGACACTGCTTAGGATCATTCCAGGGGGGGGGGGGGTTCAGGGCCCGCAGCACCGTCTGCCTACGCGTTCAAAGTAGGATTGGGTGTCATCTGATAGGTATTCTGATCTTCATGAATTTAGCTGCATTTATCTACACTGCATGGTGTTAGCCTGTGCAGCTACAGTGGCCAAGTCATAGCCATGTATGTGCATAGTTGCCTTGAAGCTGTGGGATGCTACGCTGGAGTAAAGTAGCTCACTGGGAGATAGATGGGAGATGGGGAATATCGTACTACTTACGGGGTGATGCCTTTCGTCCTGATTCCCTAATGACATAATTTAGAGATCGAGACCACGGCCGCTTCTCTGCTCTCTATCAGTTACTTTCTTTTTTCGCTAGTGTGGAGTAATGCTTGTCCAGAAGCAATTGGTGGGAAGTACAAGGACACTGTAAGCTGAAAGTTGCCGTGCTGGAAATATGCTCTGCTGTATCAGTACAATCTGCTGAATGTGGCATTTTTAATTCTACTTGAACAATACCCTGGTCTTATAACATGCTCCAACTGCTCTTGCTCCTTTGACGAAAGCTGCCACTCTTTGGAACTAACCCCTCCCCTTCCAGAGGTGGGTGTAGGTAGAAGAGCGCCCTGTCATTGCCAATGGTCACACCTTTGCCCTCACTCTCTTTTGGGGCCCGAATGATTGGCCCCTTCATTTCACCCAATCATTTCCCTCCAAAGCACAACTGCAATGGCAGCACCCTCTTATTTTGTCACTTCTAGCGGTGCAAGTGCCACTGCACGGGAACCGGTGCACGACCGACAGCTGTTCACTAGCTCTGCGCACACTCCCTTTTACAGAAGACTAAGCAAGACCGTAGTATGCCCTACTCTCTCGTCGAGCACGAAGCATCGTCTGCCGAGGCATGCAAAGGCATGAAAGGGAGGAGTTTTTGCTGACATAGTGTTCTTGCACAGGCACCATTCGAGATTGCGTGCACTTTGCTGCCTCTGGTCATCAAACATCAGTGCCACTTATAAGGTATGCTTGTGTTCTGTAGCACCCAGAGACCTGAGTTTCTGCTATTGATGTTTTATGTTATATAATTTTTCTCCCCCTGTATCTCCACAAAGCCACAGAGACTAAATGGATGGTATGCTGGAGAAATTTTCTATAGCTCACTCAACACCTAAGCGGAGGCTTTTGGTTCGCACCGCCATCTGTAGTCGAAAGACTTCATCTCACGCAATAAAAAGCAAGTGAGAAGCGTAGCTGAGTCAGGAGGGCAGCCGAGAAAGTGAGTAGCCTGCAAGTAGCAGCTCAGTTTGGCTGGAAAGGATATGCCACAGTCGGCAGCAGGAGATTAGATGTCGTTGGGTAGGAAGCGTTGCTTTCCTGAACTTGCTTGAGGTGACCCGTAAATGTTATCTGGCAGCCTACTGCGTAGCTGGACCGTGACAGGCTTGTGCGTATGTGGATGCCTGCCGAAAATCAGATCGTGTGACTCCTGGGTCTGCTTTTGAGGCTTGATATTCATGCAGACGCTTCGGCATCGATAAACAGCTAGCAGGGGAGTAGCTCTTTCGGTTCGAACAGACCGAGTTCGAGGGCCCAATTAGCATGCCTTCACTACTAGTGCACTGCTCACTCAGCTCTTTCGAATTACCTGCATGCACTGGGCCACGTGTGCGGCTTGATATACCTAATTTGATTCGACCGGCAGAGTCTGCTCGCCTGCCCTTCAATTGCCTATACATCAAATTCAAAGCTGCCAGCTGCTCAGTAGCCGGCTGCTGTGCTGAGAGAGTGCTTCCGGCGTATTAAGTGGTTTCAGCAGGTGATGAATGGCCGAGAGCATTTACTGTAGCTTGACTTACTTGATGTGGATTTTTGGTGCACTCTTTAGCCTCCCGCTCGCTCATGTCACTGATCATCTCAAAAAGCCTCGAATCCATCGTGAAGATGCCACCGGGCGTTTTGAGCTTCTGTCCTTGTGGTGGCTTCACGGATTGTCATCCTACAATCATATTAGAATACCTTATGCTTTTGGCTTCGTTATTTAATCTCATACGAATAATATGTAAATAGGTGCTCCTTCTCAATAGGTAAGAATCGGTAGCTGTCTATGAGATCAATCATAGACCAGGCCTAGAACGAAAGAGGAACGACTCACACAGAAGATTGATCCTTCAGGAGGTCACCAATTGTATGCGCACGGCTGGCTCACCAACAAGCCGTTTCTGGCACTTTGGGCAGCTCTAGCAACCAAGTCACTCTTAGGAGTCAGGCATGCTAATTGGGCCCTTGAACTCGGTCTGTTCGAACCGAAAGAGCTACTCCCCTGCTAGCTGTTTATTGATGCCGAAGCGTCTGCATGAATATCAAGCCGCAAAAACGGACCCAGGAGTCACACGATCTGATTTTTGGCAGGCAACCACATTTGTTCCTAGCCCAATGTGTGCCACCGGTTCCCTGAACAGCGGAGGCGCAAACATTGCTGTGCCCCACCCCCGGCCCCTGCCGAGCCAATGCTGCACAGAGAGTGCATGTTTTAACGCCGAACTCTCAGCAGAAGAGTATCTCGCTGGCTGCTAGCCAAGCGGCCTAGCCGATAGCCGGCTCGGTGACCTCGGCGCTCAATGAGCAGGTAGCCTCGCCTGCAGCTTTTCTGGCGCTATCCTACTTACTAGGGGGGGGGGTGGTGGCTCGTTGGCATAAGCCGGACCGAGATTCCAAGAGCAAGCAGGGAACAGCAAATGTAAAGTGCCTAGAGAGAGAGAGAGAGAGATTGAGTGCTCTGAGGGCGCTTTATCAAGTGCATTATTATTGTTGTTATAATAATAATAATAATCATCATCATTTGACTTGAACAGTACTCGCAAGCGCACAATGTCGCTATGCACTTAGTTCAGTCTTATCCCACACTTCCTGCCACCAGCCTTCACCACGACACACGGACACGGACCTTGCTCTAGACGTAGGGCGCTGCTACAGGGGAGCCGCCGGTTCTGTACTTGAGGTGCCTCCATCTGTGCCAGGTGTTACCTGCCTGTGCACACAGACCAAGGGCTTGGTGCCAGGGGTTCCGACCAGCAGCTCCAGTTCAGGCTCCCAGTGGCTCTGCAGAAATCCCGAGCTGGACCCCCGAATGCTGCTCCAACCGAGGACCTGCTCCCGACCCCGAGAAAGCACTCCTCCTTCCGCCCCCACCCAGGGCAGCAAAATCAAACGCCTACTCATGTACGAACGCGTCCGACGTCTGACTTCTGGATTTTGAGCCCTCTCCTTTCCAAGTCGACTTTGTTACTCCTGCCCCCTCACTCATTGATAGCTGGTGTGAGTGCCTGCCCGGCTCCCTGCGTGGTAGGGCTCGAACCCGGCAGGTCGCTGGCTAGTCTACTCGCTGTCTGGCTTCTGTGGCACCATGCCCACTCCCGAATCCGCCCCCCCGACTGTGGCCCTGCTGACACTCGGGCTCCGGCTGACATGGGGTCTCTTGACACTCCCCTTGCTGAAGCTTTGCTTCCTTAAATAGTTAGGGTATAGTAGGTCAGCTACTCCCCCCCCCAGCATGCCTGTTCCCTAGCCCGATGGTGGGGGACAGTTAAATGCACTGTGCCTGCATGCTTGCCTCCCCCAGGTCTCTTCGCCCGGCAGTCAGTTTGTCTCAAAATCCTTCCAATGTGGCAATGTCCTACAATGTGGGAACCCTGGTCCATGCCGATGCATGACAAATGCCGGTGAAGGTGCTGTTCGGATACTCAAGAGGTATGTATGCCGACGGTAGATAAATGTGCTGCAATAAAGAGCTTTCCATACCTTAATATAATTTCATAGCCACAGAGTGGCACGAATGTTGCTGATGCTGCTTGATCTTTCGGCAGCATTTGATGCAACTGATCATCCTGTCATTCTTGCACCTTTCATCTTGCCTGGGCATCACTGGCACTGCACTGCCATGGCTCAGGTCCTTTCTCAGTGGGAGATTCCAGAGCATTGATATCAATGGGCAATACACATCCGAGGAGCCAGTAAAGTAGGAGGGACCCTAAGACTTAGTGCTTGGTCCACTTCTTTCCACAATTTACATTCTCCCTCTTGCCGATGTAATCGCCGAGCACAATCTAGGCGACCTCTTCTATTCAGAAGATACACAGCTGTACCAAAGCTTTAATCCCTGCTTGCCTCTCAGCACGGCAAACTCTATCCACCCCCTCGCTGCATGTATTGATGGCATTCACACTTGGATAGCAGCAGAATGTCTAAAATTTAGTGTGATAAAACCAAATTACTAGTTATGGTCTGGCCTAGTGTTACTCAGAAATTTGATAGATTAACACTCAAAATGGGCTCTGCCAGCGTACCACCTGTAGTATCTGCACGAAATCTTGGTGTCCTGTTCCCAAGTGACTTTTACCAGACGATCACATCAGCTTCACGGTCCAATTTTAGCTATGTAATATTACGAAAATTCGGGCCTGCTTAGACAAGGGTACTACATCCAAGTTGGTCCATGCATTTGTGCCATCCCATCTCGACTTCTGTAACGCATTGCTTGCACTAGCTCTCGATCAAGCAGTATTGACTTCAAGGTTTAGTCACCGAATTTCGATCTCGTCATTCTCTGCCTCCAGCCAACTTATCAGAGCTACTCCCCAACCAGGCCAGGCATCGTACCACCCTCTCGCCTGACTCAAATCGTTTAGCTATGCCCCAAACCAGCCTCTGATCCTTTGGAGACCGTGCCTTGATTTCATATGCTCCCAAAGCCTGTAGCTCACTCCCGACTAATCTCCCCTGACTTGACATTCAAAAAGAAGCTACCGCCAGTTTTCTCACAGCATATAGGGGGTCCTTGTGATTGGTCCATTGAGTGCTTATGCTTGCTGATGCTGTGCATGTTAAACTAACCATATTATGAATGTTGACATCATGTATGCTACCTCTAATAATATTATACATGTTGACATCGTGCATGTAACTACGAACCATATAGTTATGCTTTCTCTGCAGCATGTGTAAAGTGCCTAGAAGGAGATTAGGTTCTCCGAGGGTGCTATGCACATGTATTATTATTATTATTATTATTATTATACCTCCAACCATGGTATGCAACGTATTGGCTTGAAGCCCAGACTACAGCTAATTAATAGATTTGGCATATGCTGGAACTGTAAGTTTTAATTCAAGAACCACAAACAAATTAAATCTCTAGCGCAGTTATATTCTGGCTGATATTCCATTCCGACGTTTTACTCAGAAGGCAGTGGCCTTTCCCCATTTCTGATCTCATCTACGTAAAGGTGTGAAAACAAAAAGGCTGAGTGCTATATCGCTTGCTCCGCTCGTGAGCTGTGTGTGCCTGTGCGCGCGTGGGCAAGCGCAAGCGTATGTGTGATGATTGGTGGAAGATGTAAAGCGAGGCTGCTCTATAGATGATGCCTGCCTGAGGCTGTTGGTCCCCGCCAGCCACATTGCTGCTAGCCCAGCTGCCGTTTGTGGGCATCTGTGTGGGTCATTTGGAAATTATATTTGGCTTGCCGTCAACCCCTTTGCTATAAGGGTGGCTCTTGTGCAATGGACTGGAATGTGTTTGATGTGATGCGTGCAAATCGTAGGCATGCACATAGAACACCTGCACGTGAGCATGGACCTGCCTACTCACTCACAGCATGTACATGTGTAAGCGTGCACACGAGTGTGGGCCACAGTTTGGTGTTTATCTGTGCGTGCATGCTTATTGTTGTATCCAGCTGATACTCATTGGTTTTCAGGTAGATGCACTGCCTGTTCAGTATATGCAGACAAACCGCCTGTTGCATGCCAAACGGATAGGAATGAGCCCAAGTATGCTGCGAGCAGCACTATAAATAATGCAGCTCAAGCAAAATTGCAAAGAATTATTTGTGTATCCCCAAACGTCAAAGTTGACTGACTACTCAAGCTGAAAGCACTGAAAAAATAGTGAGTTAAACACTATAGTATGGTACAGCATGTGACTCAAACAGACTCATAATATTAATGGCAAAAATAGCTGATTCGGCAGCATAATTTGTATAACAGCAGAAGAACCTTAACGACTATTCCCACCGCTTGCAGTTGGCTATAATGGATCACCCACTTCAGAATTCAAACCCACGACCTCGGTCGGTAAGACCAAGCACCTTATTATAAGGTTATAGTAGCTAATGCTCAGCACAATGACTCGCCAACCAGCGGACCCTTGCCAAAAGCAGCTGCTTCTGTCAGAGTTTCTCCTCATACTCTAGCCATGTCAGAAGTAATTAATAATTCTGCAACATGCTTAAGTACCATGGTGCCCATGAAGCTACCTTTTGACAGTCAAGCTTTTGTGGAACAAACTCTCCCAACGTATAATTGTATTCATATTCATAATGCCTTTGAATGGGAGTGGCCAAATTCTTTTGATGATCTTGCTAGTTGGAGGGATGGTCAAAAAAATTTAGGCATGTAAATGGAGCGTTGGCAGCTTCAGCTACATTTACACGATTATAAGAAAGTTAGATCTTGCAAACGCAGGTAGACTATGTCTACAACTACCAGCAGCTAGATCATCAAAGGAATTTGACTAATGTCATCCAAGGGCATTATGAAAAGTTGGTAATAAGTAGGTTGGAGTACGTAAATCATGATCTGAATGCTCCAAACTCCAAAAAAAGTTGTATAGATGACTATAAATACTTTTTTATGATATACTAAACCAATATATGTTAACAAAGTAGTAAGCATCTCGAGCACCCGAGCAGAAGATGGATTGTACTGGAGTCTTTGCAGGTAGGTAAGGGGAGCAGTAAGTCCAAGACGACGATGCAGCATAGAACTCTGTAGAATTGGACATGGCTATGTGACACAGTGTAAAAGAACTGTAAGTGGGTGCTCGTCTATGTCAGCTATACCTGTGTGTATCCAAATGATTAGAGTTGAGAAAAAGTCCCCAAGTGCCTATAGCAACCCATACTGGGTGTGAATTCCTTACATCGTGTTAACTCATCATTTTCTATGCTGCTGACATAGACTATCAAGCTATCGATCTTATAAATGTCACTAAATTAGCAGAATTAGATTGTATCTATGTAAGATCCCTTGGATCTAACTTTGTATTGAGTAGTGCATAGCTTCCATTATAAATGATTTTAAGAGCAGACCTTCACTATCGAGGAAAGATATGCTAAATGAGAAAGGCTGAAGTATGCCGGAGAGCTAGTCTTGAGGGGAAAAGCTGGGATAGCTAAGAACAGACCACCGTGCACGGGGGATTGAGCCCCACAGCATATGTGAATTGCCTGAATAGAGATTAAATACTATTAGGGTGATATACAATTAATTATCTTTTATTTTTAAACAGTATGTAGTTCAGTGGCAATCAGACCTCTTGCCAAAAGGAAGACGGGGAAAGAAGAGAGCATCAAGACAGGTGAAGCAAACTTTCTGAACACGTGACAGTGATATTCCGGTACTTTCCTATGAGCTGCATGATAATGTTACATGAGAATGGTCCGTTCTTGAAGTCTAACCCCCTATTACCTCCCACCCCCATCCCGCGAGGGACTGTTGGACTTGGCATAACAAGGCCGGCTGGTTTGGTCGAGTGGTTAAGGTGCCCACCCAAGGTGCTCACGTCCAAACGTCCAACGTTTGGCCGAGGTCGTGGGCTCGAGCCCTATGGCATATGTGAAGTGTTGAATTGAGATTAAGTTCTCTTAGGGCGCTATACAAATATATAAATAAATAAATAAATATATATATATATATATATATATATATATATATATATATATATATATATATATATATATATATATATATATATATATATATTTATATATATATATATATATATATATATATATAAGGTTACCTAGATAGTCTAGTATGTCAGCCATAGCATTAAACAGCCCCAAGAAGTGAAATAAAAATGCTGTATTAATTCATTGAAATGCATTTATTCTGTGTCGATGAAAAGGCCGAGAGTTTGGTTATTGAGTCCAAGTCTTGCACCTTACCATGCATTTCAAGCGCCATGTAGAGTGGCCGGGTGTCCAGCTTCTGTTGCAAGAGAAGTCCAGACGTTTTAGCCGTGGGCAGCGTTTAGGGTGAGGTCGAAAAGAGAGCAACAAACAGTTGTGTAGCCGAGCAGCTAGCCTGAGACTTAAGTAAATATGAGCAGAGAACTGTCCTAGTGCCCACCGTGCAAGTTGGGTCTTTCAGCAATAGCACTGACAGCATACACCAGCAATGACACAATGATGGTAAATGATGATGATGCTGCTGCTGCTGCTGATGATGGTTGGGACCGAAGCCACCGCAGCCAGGATGGTGCTAATAATGAAGAGGGCAGCCCCTCTGCTCTCATCGAGGCAGTGAAGAGGCGTGTCTGGCGTTCCGCCCATCTGACACCCCCTTTTGGGAGAGGACTGGTTTAGGTTGCCAAGACGGCAGAGCTCCTGCCTCCTCTCTCTTCCCTGCACTCGTGATAGGATGGTAGCAGTCTTCATCCGAGTTGGTCTGATTTCGCGGTGGTTTTGCCAAACTGAGTTATTGCGCAAACTCAGAACTGAGAGCTTTCTTCTGCATGAAGCACGTGGTATTAACTGTAATGAACTGGTCAACCAGGCACCTTGCTGGGCTGCTACTACCAGAACTGGTGCCTATTCCTACCTAACCATCGGCTATTCCCAATCTGAGTAAGAGCTTCGTCCTGAAGAGCAAGCTTCAGCAATAAACTTAAAGGGCAGTCGTCGGCCGGGTGAAACTCGTGGACAACTGCCTGGGGCTTCAGGCAGGCTTCTGTTTGAGGGCAACCTTGCTTGGTAAGTTCATGCCTGCATACATTAATGTGAGGCTTCCGCATGTCACACAAGAGGGTCAAGGAAATGACTGCATGACTGCAAACGTGACGATATTCCAGTCGTTTGCCTATGAATTGTGAATAGGGAGCATGTTCAATCTGCCCAGAGATACAATGAGTATGGCTAGTGATGCTCTCTAATTGGCAAGCACAATGCAGTGCAATTAACAGGAACTCCCGCATACCTGCCGTTGATAGGTGAAATACCATATATGTAGTGGCCTTTGCTTCATTTACAATGATGGCTATTACCTGCACTGGTTTCGATGCTCGTTTCGCGAGCAGGGCTCAGCTAGCTGCTCAGGTCCAATGCGATTTGTGGACATTGGTAGATTATCATGGTCTGTGCTAATTTTTGAGAACGATCGAGCTGGCACTCCCTTACCCCCCTCTCGCCTGCTTAGCTTCTAGCCAGCTGGTGCACCGACTGCTACATTCAGCTCGACCGACTTGGTGTACGTGCTAACTAGTGTACAACATCTTTAAATGGTTAGGGTGCACTCATTGGCTTCAAAGCTTCACGAAGATTCTGTAGAAGGGATGTGCAACTGTTTCTTCTAACAATACGCCTCCCTTTCTCCTTGCTGCCTTCTGTGTCAACGTGCACTACCGTATACGTGGCATGCAATGCAATGCTGGCATCACATGGCTGAACTAAGCATGACATGCAGACTCCAAGTTTGTGATGCATCGGTAGCAACTGGATTAGTAGTGACTGCCTGAGGCCTGCTAATCTACCTCTGATGATGCCTGCCACCTTGAGCAGGCCTCACAATGAGTGATGATGGCATTTGAGCTGAGCCAGATTCCTGTTACTGGAGCTGCATTGGCACTATGTGGCCAGCAGCCTGCTCGGCCCGCTGCCTGCATGTGAGCATGATGCGTTGTGATCTGTCCGTCCCTCTGTCTGTCTGTCTGTCTGTCTCTGTGTCTCTCTGTCTCACTGTCTCACTCAGATCCGACTTTTGAAGGGATTAGATACCCTGAGGCCAGGGGTCAGCTCTGGTGGTCAATGGTCAAGCTATCAAGCTTGGTTGTGGCAGTGGAATGCCTGTTGAGTGTCCATTCATTCAAGTGGTCAGTAGCCTCCTCTCCTAGCCGTTTGATCCCTGGCTGTGCCATTCCAAAGCCACCTGTCCATCCCCCCCAGCTCTCCAGCCCCCTCGTGTGGTGGAGCAGAGTGGAGAGCTGTCTGGTTAACCTCATGTGCATTCGAGTGACCAAACTTCCCTGTCCAGCACGGCTTAAGTTTGATGTAGCCCCTGGTGCATAGGCTGCCATTAGTAAGTGTGCCTGAGTCGTGGGTCGATATGTGAAGGGTCCACTTTTGTATTGCACGATGTCCTGCTCTCCGACAAATCAGCCATGCTTCTCACATTCTCTGCATCGTGTGAGAAGACCGCTGCTGTCTCCCAATCAGAACACTCTCCAGTGTGAAAACCAGAACAGCCCTCCAAAGCAGCTGAATGGTGGTTGTAGGCATGCGCTTCGGCCTCCTGCTAAGGCACACCACGTTCTCATCGCATCGCGTTCACCACGTTTGTTGGCAAGTTATCGATGATGGCCAGTTTGAGATGCCATCGTGAGCTGCCGTGCCAGCTGCCTTCGGGGCCTCACGAGCCCCTTTCCTTGCGGACGTGTGCCGGGCAGCCGGTCTGGCAAAGAGGGTAAAGCTCTTACTTAATGTGTCACTCGTAGCTGATTGGTTGCTGATTTGTCCCTTTGATCCCCTCCCATTGACACCGAGACAAATAAAGTCGGTTTATTTGGAGCTGACCAATCTATGTTCCGGCTAACCTCAGCTAAACGATGATCTCGGTGCGATTTTGGCCACTCACGATGATCTCAGCTCCTACGGGGGGGGGGGGGGGTGGCGGCACGCGGCAGCTTATATTATGGCTATCGTTAGGCTACCGGCCTGCTGTTCCTAAACTCGACAGCCTAGCTGCCGGTCGCCTGTTCCCTGCTCTGCAGCTTGAGTGGAGCATGGCTGCCGGCGCCCTATCCGGTACAGTGCATGTGCATGCTAGTCGGCTGCCAAGAGCCGAGTCGTGGCCGCCAGACGTGAAGGCCTGTCGCTTGTCACCGGCCTGCCACCCGTTGGCTTCCCAGTTGGCTCTTGAAGCAGCTTCGCGCCCGACTCTGTCGCGGCCGGGCTCGCTCGAAGGGGCACTCTTTCCATTCCGGCTCTTCTTCTCTTGCAGCTCGCCTCGCACCGCGATGGTGCCCGTGCGGCGGCGGCGAGGGCAGCAGCTGCTGGCCGAAGGAGGCACAGGCCAAGCAGCTGGCGCGGCTGCTCGCGTTCAGCTCCCTGCTTGTCGTCGGCCTCGCGGTGGCCCTGCTCGTCGTCGCCATCGTGGACAGCAGCAGCCTGGCGCAGCAACAGGGCAACTCGACCGCTGCCGAACCCTCGCGGGTGAGCGCTCGCGCCCGCCAGATCGCGCACGCATCCTGTCCGAGACAGAGAAGCTCGCCGTCCGAGTCCGCCGATGCTCGAAGCTGATTGCCTTGCCGATTTGCGAGCGAGCTTGCGCTCGCACACGACAGACTGCTCTGCAGCACAGCATACTAGTGTACCCGTGAGTTTCTTTTTTCGGCTAAAGCTGGTTTACATCGTTGTCCTACGATTGCTGCTGCATGCTTGCCGCTGGCCCGGGAAAGGTTAAGCGCCACCGGTCCCGGCAAAGTAACGGTCCAGTCCCATTGGCAAAATGTTGGCTGCTTGTCTTTGCGACTTGGCCTCAGGCCTCCGGTCGACGGTAAGTAGGACCGGCAGCAGCTATTGTTGACAGTTGCACACCATGCTGCTCCTTGCCGAGGACTGACTTACCCTGTCGGAATTAGGGTATCACGTATCTCCATCCCATTGCAGTCTCTAAGCTTGGAGTGTCTCGTTGGAGCCTATTTCATTTTGCTGAGCACCACGACTGTTGCAGGGCGCTGTAGGTCTGTGGCTTCTCCAGTATTCTGG
>WPIO01000052.1:575000-592500 GCA_009760855.2 Cristatella mucedo | reverse complement strand
CCGGCTGCTCGACAGTCTGGGATTTGCTGATGGTGAAATTCAGTCCGAAAACACATCCAAACGACCTTTGCACACTGCGAGTTTTCTGAAGGTAATCTGTTCTTGATTTTGTAGATGATAGCAAGTCTGGGGTACTGGCCAATGACCAGTAGAGATGGCCAGTGGAACGCCAGCACGTGGAATGCTCAGGACATTCTCATGCGACTACATCAGCTCGATATTACGCCGTTCTTTTCCATGACCGTCGGCCCCGACGACAAGAACAGCAGCATCAACAGGATCCTGGTAGGCAGCTGGCCACTCTAGGCAAGAGCCGCTGACACGACGTCAAATTAGATAACCTGCAATCAATATGCGAGTCGTGTGCTCACAACTGAGCTGCAACCGGATGCTGGGATGTTACCAGCGCTTGTGCGATGTTTCCGGACCGTTTTTACAAAAGGCTCCTTGGCTCCCTTAGGCATACCTACGCTCCCCGTCTTCTTAACCTAGGGGTAAGGAGCTCACACTTCATGCCTAGGGCTCAGAGTTCGAGTCGTGCAGCAGTGAGTTCTTTATTGCCCACTGCAAGTAGAGCGATAGTGGGTGAGGCACTTCTGTTGCCATACAAATCAAGCTGTTCAAACTGCTGACCGATGCCTTTTTTTCGCCATTGTATTAAGGGATAAGTACAATCAGGCCGAGTCGGCAATCAGGTGCCGAACGGTCAATGGTGGTGTGGTTATGCTGTACTTGCAGCATGGTATGTATGGTATGTTTGTACTTGTGGGTGAGCACACATGTGCCTAAGTGCTTGCGTATTATGCGCGCTCCGAATGTCCGCTCGAATTTCCGTATTACACTGCTGCTGATGCTGCTGCTGCTGGTATCTGATCGCTGCTTTGTCTTTGTTCTCTCGCAGTTTCAGCAGGGCGGACTCAGTCTGTCGAGCAAAGACCAGTACAATTCGTCAAGCTCTCCTCGGCTTCGGGAAGCATTCGTTAAGTTTGGTGTTGCTATGGCACAGCTACTCAGCCCCGACCTCCTGATCTCCAGCGCCAAACTGGAAGAAAGGATGCAAGCGATTTGGGACCTTGAGAGCCAGCTCGCCGCGGTGAGCTCGTGCATGCAGCTAATTCGAGACCCTGCGGTTGCCTGTAGTAGAGTCTGCATCGCTCTGGTTGAATCGAGGCTCTGTCACTCTCTTTTAGGTCCCATCACAGTCTTGCTCTGGTCCATCTGTCTAGAGTACTTCCTAATTAGGCGCTCTGTCGTATCTCCCTCTCATATTGACTCAAAATGCTTAGCTATGCCTCTAACAAACCTCAAATCCTGTGGAGACCGAGTCTACAGTTCGCGTATGTCTCAAAGCTTGGAACTTGCTCCCGACTGACGTCGTGGCATCTCTTGACTTGACAATATTTGCAAGGAAGCTGATAAACTGCTTCTTTCTTCCTAGAAGCACTTGCCCCATCCGTGTGAGTTGTCCTTGCCTGTGCTGATAGTGGGCTGATATGATCGCTAACCACTTACAGGATGATTAAAGTGCTTGGAAAGAGATTTAGCTCTCCTTAGCTTCTCTAGCACCATGTAAGTGTCTTATTGTATTACTATCGCTAATACTATAGCTATAGGCTAATAGGTAGCTAAATAAATAAAATAAGCATAACTAATATTTAGAGCACCCTAAAGGAACTTAATCTCTATTCAGGCGCTTTACATATGCCACAGGGCTAGAGCCCACGACCTCGATCGAGGCGAGCACCTTACCCACTGGGCTAAACCAGCGAGGCTATCCCTCAGCAGGAGGCCGCACCTCGGATTTTCTCAGTCTGGGGGAGCAGCACAACTGCTCACCATTCTCTCGTTGGTGCAAAGCTCCTCCTGGCGATCGTGCCACTTTTGTTGCATGCTACTGGCTGGCAGAATCGCTTGCTCTTTCTCTCGATACCCGAGTGGGTACCGCATCGACTCTCTCAGCTTCATTTTAAGGCTCGTCATCGTCGCTCCGGGAGCGACGCGTCAATGAAAAGTGAAGTGTGACAGCAAACAAGAAAAAAATGTAAAAAACTAGAGAAACATGCAAGTTAAGAAATATAAAAGTTAGCACACACGACGTATTCATGCTGTTGCGAGAATTTCACATCTCCGACAAACTGGTAGCCCAGGGTCTTAGCCTAGGGGTAAGGTGCACACTCTTCATGACCTAGGTCGTGAGTTCGAGTCCTGAAGTTAGCGAGCCTTTATTTCTCACTGCAAGCGGTTTTGATAGTCGTTATGGCTCTTCTGCTGCTATATAAGTGAGGCTGCTGAATCGGCTAGCCTTTGACCGCTGACAAAAGTGCATGGTGCACTCTAGGATACCTTCTTTGCAAAGGCAGTAAACCTCCAGCTTAATCGGATCCCAACTTTTTTCTTGAACTTGTTGATGTCTTTTAATGTGCTAATGCCTTTTTATCTATGTGTTTTGCGTGATTTATCCCGAGGAAGGTCTGTGGCTTGTGGTATCACTGTATTCTCATAGCATTTGCATTTCATCTTCTCCACCATGGAAAGCAGTCTATGCATGTATGCCCTGGGGCGTTAAAATGTTGTGTTTTTGTTTGTTCAGGCATTCGTTCCACTCGAGGCATTGCGTGATCCCAATGCAGCCTACAATGACATGTCTGTTGGCGACCTGCAAAGAAGGATTGGCAGCAAGGTAGGTTCTATCCGGATATCCTCCATGTCCCCGAGGGGTTCACTTACACACAGCACAATTGAGTGTGTATGTGGACGAGCACGAATGAAACGCACAGTTAAAGTACTGCAGACATCATTCAAGTCTGGACTTATTGGCACCCTGCTGTCTCTTTCTCCATCTTCCTCTACGTGTGCCTCTCCCTCTCTGGTTCATTCAGGCTCTATATGTCTGTATGTTTTTGTATCTGTCTGTCTGTCCATTTCTCTCTATATGTCTGTTAGCGTCTCTCGCTTTTTTTTTATTTAGCTACGTGTCCTTCTGTCTGTTTTTCATCTCCATTTTGGCCCGTCTCCGTCTCTGTCTGTCTGTCTTTCTGTCTGCATGTCTGCCTCTCTTTGTGTCTTTTTGCCTCTTGTCTCTGTAAAGTAAAGAGCACCTCATCGAGCAGCCTCATTTGTATAACAGACTTTGCTTGGTGCATTGCATCCTGCTTGCTGCAGACGGCAAGGGCCTGCCTGCTGCCGGACTCGAACCTCTGATCTAGATTGTTTAGCATGAGTCCCTTACCGCTGGGTTACGACTCTGAATCATTTGCCTGCCTGTCTCTCCTTCTGTCACCCTGTGTCCATCTCTTTCTCTCTGTTACTACGGCTATGAGTCACGCTGTGGCCTCAGTCTCCGGTCGCCAACCACGGCAGACGTAATAAATTGCAGCTCCATGCTATATTGCAATTCAATGCAGAATGCATTCAGACCATATATAGAGATACGGCACGAACACAAAAGCCGTCAGCTAAAGCAAGGCGTTAAGTCCTGTGTTGAGAGTAGGAGAGTTTAGTCTCGATATATCCATCGGTAGAGCTCCGGCCCAGCCAACTGAATATCTCAGGGCCATTCTCTCTCAGGACAAAATGTTTCTTCTCTCACGGTAGACCTCTTTTGTTTGTTGTAATTGTAAACAGTTTACTAGTTTGTGCATATAGTTGTGCATAATAATGCATAGGGTGCGTGTACACTAGCTTTTTAGTTTTGTGATAATTAAAGCATCGATTCTAGTGGTGCAGCATGACTTGTTAGCCAGAGTGCGTGTACACTGTGCACACACTCTGGCTAAGTCATGCTTCATCACCAGAATCGATGCTTCAATTTTCACAAAAGTAAAATGCTATTGCAACCACTGGAGCGTATAAACAGTGATGTGGAATCGATTCAAAAGTCAAAACCAAAGTGCTCCTGTAATCTTTGAAATATTTTAAATAAATTTGGAAAGTAATGTTTTGTTGCCTTACAATGACCAATGTACATAAACTAGGCACTTCTGAAGGATTGTGGATATTCTGGACCAATGACTACCATATTGATGAGCACCAGTGTGTGGGGGAGTCCCCTGCAATGGCTGGTTTTTGAGATGGTTGTCGTGAGCCAGCTATCAGGAGCACTACTCACAATTCCACTTTCGGGTTACACATTATGGAAATGGCTATGTTTCGGAAGCTATGCAATTCCTCTTGCTTCTGATGGTTTGGCAACTGCCTCGGCAGCTGAGGTTGCATTTGTCACAGCAATGCAAGCCATACTATGTTCCACCTCTTTCATGTTTGCTGTTGAAACACGGCTCAAGAATGCATGCTTTATACTGATGTGTATTTATAGCCACTGATCATTCTGCTCAACTGTCTGGATCATGTTCGTAGCTTGGGGACATTTCACTGTCACAGATATGGTCAGGTTAACACCATGATGACGGTCAGTGCATATGATAATGATAATATTAATTATGATAAGTAAAGGTTAGCTGATTCAGCAGCCTTATTTATGTAGCAGCATATGAGTGTGTGTGTGTGTGTGTGTGTGTTTGTGTGTATGCATATAAGCAGCTATCACTGACAATTATGTCACTAGTTTTCCTATCAAAGATACTAGAACGAGTTGCGGAAGACCAGCTGAACTTATATATTGAAGCTCCAAACCTAGAAAGTAAGTTCCAGTCTGGTTTTAGTGCTAATCACTCCACAGTTTCAGCATCGCTTCGAGTGTATAATGACCTTTTCGGGAATTCAGAATTTTATAAGGCCTCTCTGCTTGTTTTGGTTGATCTTTTGGCAGCATTTTAAGTAGTGATCATCAAGTCCTTCTCAAGTGCCTCTCATCTTGCCTGGGCATCACTGACACTGGACTGCAATGATTCAGTTCCTCTCCCAGTGGGGGAACTCGAGAGTCCACGGGCAACAATCGTCCGAGGGACCACTCAAGTAGGGGGAGGGGCACCTCAGGGCTCCGTGCTTGGTCAGCTTCTTTACAAAGAATTTACTTTCCCTCTTGCCGATGTGATCGCCAAGCAAAGCCATCTCCTTTGATCCCAGTTCAAGATTAGGGACTCTCTGGCACGGTGCCTTGCTAAAAGTCTTGCTAGCTCCCTGGTTCTGTCTTGGCCGAATGACTGCAGTTTTTTTGTGTGCTGGGCTCCCAAAACAAGCTATTAAGCCTCTGCAGCTGGTGATGAATGTGGCTGCAAGACTAGTCCACAAATCCCAGAGGTTCATTCGTGTGTCTTCTTTCCTGAAGGAGCTGCCTTGGCTCCGGCTGACGAGCAGATATAGATAGTTCAATTCTTATGTTGACCCACAAGACCCACCAAGGCTTGGCTGCTTCACTGCTACCTGAACTGTTTTGCCAGTTTCAGCCTTCTCGTACCCTCAGGTCCTACATGAACAATAAATTAGCTGCTCTATCTCTTCGCTTAAAGACCGTTGGCAGGCTTTTGTTCTGCGGATCCTAGACTGGAACTCACTAACCCAATTCTTATTCAACAACCACACCTACTCTCCTGCTGCTGACTGCTGCACATCCTTTCCAGCCATACTAAGTAAGCCGTCCTAAGTAGCCGTCCTCTGCTCCCCGACTCCTCCTGACTTAGCTATGTTTCTCACTTCCACTTTGTTGTGTGAGACGAAGTCTATTGACTACCTATCATATGTCTACCGAAAGCTGCTCAGTCTTTGAGTTTGCCTTATAGAACTCACCTGTGTAGCATAGCACCCACTTATTCCTTGGCTTTGTGGAGTTACAGACAGAGATACGAAAAGGACTTGGCGATCACTTGTTTTAAACGCTATTGAGAGATCCATCAGAAATAGCCGAGAAGCTCTGTGTAAATCAGCATTCCTGAGAAAGTCGTTATACACTCGTATCGGTACTGATTCTGTGGAGTGACTATCTCTAAAATCAGAATGGAACTTTACTTGCTATAATGGAAGTTCTTATAGAAGAAGCAAGTTTGTATGTCACCACTTGTTTCAATATTATTGATGGGAGCAGCATTAGAGAGACTGAACAGAAGTTGAGTTATCTCCTGATCTAGCATGTTGTTTTCTTAAAGAATGATTTAACAGCAGTCTTTTGAAGGGTCGAAGGACAAGAGCTGAGGCTAAGGGCATATTTATTATTAGTGCTAGTGCGTGCTGACACTGTGCATGCTGCCACTAACCACACTTGCATGCTGACCCTGCCCATGTCACCCCTAACCATATTATTCATGTTATTTATCAAGCATGATATTACTCACTATTCAATCGCGTTTCCCTTTGCAGCAAATGTAAAGCGCCTAGAAAGAGATTGAGTTGTCTGAGGGCGCTTTATCAAGTGTATTATACTTATTATTATATTAGTCATGTAGGGCAACAGCAAATCGATGCATCTTAGAAAGAGAATAGTGTGTGTTGTGGCATCTAGAGAGCACACACACACATATATAATTTTAATCTCTAATAATATCTTAATCTCTATTCAGGCTCTTCACTTATGCCACAAGGCTCGAACCCACGACCTTGGTCATCAAATGCTTTCACCTTGACCTCGGCCGTTAAGGGCAAGCACCTTAACCGCTGGGCCAAACTCCTGAGCCGGTAAAGCCATGGCGGCAGTCGGCTCGAGTGTACGAGCAGGCCGACTGAATCAGGAGCAACCGCCAACTGAAGGGCCGTACTAGAAGCAAGAATTTAAATGACAAGCATTAATTCCTTATGAACTTAGCTCCAAAAAAACTGGTTTTTCTCTAAGAAGTGCCTATCTCTATCATTTTCCATAGTCGATGTTCGTAAGAACTTGAATTTTCTATAAAGAGAAATCTATAGCTATCCCAAAATTCTGGGACCACTTGATGCCTGGCAAAAGAGCCACAGCAATCGGCTGACAATGCAGGGCTGGAGCACAGTAACAAAAGCATGGATTTGAGCTGTTGTAAAAAGGAAATCCGATGTTGCAGAGATGTGGCAGTGAGCACCTTTGACATGAGAGTCATTATTGACATTATGTGTCAACATTGTCGGAAACACTTGGGGAAGTCAATTACAAAGTTCGGTGAACGCCAGCGTCTGCAATCGAAAGCCATCGAAAGTGAAAGAAAAAAGGAGGCAGCTGGGTTATTAGTTGGTTGGCAGCGTGGACCTCGGGAGTGGTTAAGCAACAATATTTTGCCCCCTTCTACCGTGTCTTGAAATAGTGGTAAGGTGCTGGCACTTCACGACCCAGGACTTTACTATGTGCATTGCAGCAAGTTTAGACCCAGTTTTAGTCTTTTCTTATTCTGGTCTGCATGAAGACACCAATTTTTGTTGTTGTTGCTTTGAGCCTACAGGGGTTGTTTCTGTGGGATGGACGCAGCTTGCTTGTAGCTTGATTGCTTTCAACCAAAGTCTTTGCTCATTGCCACAGTTCGCATCTGCTTCCTGAAGTGTCGGCAAGTTTTTGCTGCATGCATCCACTGCATCAAGGGACACGCCTTCCGTTGCTGCTTCTGGAAATGTCTATCGGCTTTGTCGATGTAGCTCAACATGACGACCTATTTGAGTTCTATGCTCAAGAAGGACATCAGAGCAGACGATCGGGTGGTGGTATACACTCCGATCTACTTTGAGAAGCTGAATGGCATCTTGGAAAAGTACCTGACCGGTGGAGAGAAAAACATGTATGTATGAACCAATTAGAGTTGCACTGGTCGTAGCATTAGCAGCATGTCAGCCGCGTCGGCCGAGCAGTGCTTCAGCATGCTAGATTGGCTCGAATCCACGAATTGGAGAAAGCAGTTTGCCTAGGCTTTGGCTCGTTCCCTCCCGCAGGACTCTTGGTTTTGTTTTGATTACTTTACTTGCTTGGTAGTTTTGAATGCAGACTAGTTCACAGTGTTCCAGTCACAGTGTGCTCGACTGCTCATATCAGTCAGCACTGCTCGTATCAGTCACGGGAGTATTCTCCCTAACTGGGAGTGACCATCGGTCTGACTTCGAAGCAGGCTGAAGAGAGAAGAGAGAACCTGATGAAACTCTGAAACATGCCGTTACCGACTCGCCGTTCCATTCGATTCTGGTAGCTAGCTTTTTTTGGAAGTATAGCTTCATACCTAGAAGTAAAATAGAAGGGGTTGCATGGGAATATGGCCTGATCATGCTATTCGAACACGGACTGCCATTATTAATGCTTGGTGAGCCGTGATGGCACACGAGGTAGGGCGGTTGCTCTTCACGACCTCGGTTTCGATGTCGTGGGTTCAAATCCTGCAGTGGCCGATCCTTTATTGCTGCAGCAAGCGGCAGCGATAGCCTTCAAGTCTCTTCTGCTGCTATACAGAAAAGGTAGTTCAATCAGTTAGTATATATTATAATGCAGCCCCCTGCACTTCTTTCTGCTGGAAGGGAGTTTGATGGCGGCTGCATTTCGAAGGAAGAGCAAGGTGCCTACGCTGAAAACCACCGAATGTAGGTTCGTTGCAGATGCTGTACTGGATGCACACTGAGAGGCTATCCTCCTCAGGAAGATGGAGGGTCAAACTCTAGAGCTGTACATATGACTAAGCCTTGAAGTAGACTAAGCATTGACTTCGCCTGGGGAGGAGTGTAGCCATCGACCTGCCCGACACACTGGCAAGCTGGGCCTGATGGCATCCCCGTCAGTTCCCAACAATGCTCTTGGAGTTTACTGGACGTCCGAGCCGTTCTTATCGTCAAGTCTGTGTTGTACTGAGTTTGCATGCCTGTGTAGTGCATATCTAGCTTATGTGTGTATGTGCGAGGGCATTGTGTGCGGGTTGCTGTTTTGCTCTTGGCTTGAGCCACTATTCCGAGTGCTAATTGGCACTTAGCATTATAAGCCTTCCATCGGTTAAGTGACAGCACTGATAGGCCAGTTGGGGCTTAATTATTAACTGAACACCGATCATGGTTCATAAACTGTGACTTAGGCTTCCATTGAGTCCATAGACTGTGACCTAGGCATTCACCGAGCTTTGAATCGGCGATGGCAGCCCTGATTTGCATGCACGCTGGTCAAACTGTAGAGCACAACTGACTCCTTCAAGTTGCCGTGATGGCACACTAGGTAAGGCAGTTGCTTTCACGGCCTCGGTCCCGAGGTCGTGGGTTCGATTCCTGCGGTGGGGCGATCCTTTATGGCCACTGCAAGCGGTGGTGATAGCCGTAAAGGCTCTTCTGTCGCTATACAAAAGAGGCTGTCAAATCAGCTAGGATTTATTTAAGTTATTTATTTGTCCTTGCCGGTTTTGATGCCACACCTCCTCGTTCTAAGTAGCTCACTGAGCTGCTGCAGCTGCTGCTTTGCATTCGCTATGTCTCGAGACAGGGCTGACGAGAGAGAGAGAGAGAGAGGCTGCTTGGGTGTACTTAATATGACATCCATAAGTTGTTGTCTCCATTTGTCTGAGCGTCTTCGTCCGAACATCGAGGCATGTCATTGCACGAGCAGCCTGAGCACGGGCGAGAGCCGAGCTGCTCTGCGCAATCCTACTGCTGCTGCACTGCTGCTGCTGCTGCCATGTTGCAGCAGCATCGTGGCTGACTACATGATCTGGCTGCTGGTCGAGTCCAGCTCGACCTACCTGAGCGAGGAGTTCCGGCAACGTCGACTGATCCTGAGCTCGGTGACTGAAGGCGTGACAAGCGTGACCGCTCGCTGGGAGATGTGCGTGGGGCGCGCCGATGCCGCTCTCGGCTTCTCCACGGGTGCCATGTATGTGACTGCCAACTTTCGACCTGAGAATAAGAAGGCGGTGAGAGCCCGAGCTCGAGTGCCCCCGAGTCAAAATTGCGTTTAAGCATCCGTTATAGACAGTCAAACTTTAGCTGTCGGCAGGACGCAGCCACAGGCTTGCAACTGCTGCACTGCACGCCCTGCAGTGCCGGCTTGCGTGGAGGAAGTGGCAGCAATTCGTCAGACGGCCTTTGGGCAGCTGGACTGGCTGTTCCCTCTAGTGCCGGTTCTTTTGAGCTCCTCGCAGCCGCAGGCATGCCGACACTTGTTGCTAGAGGCCTTATCCGAATTCTGGCATAGTGATCGCGCGAGCGGTCCTTTCTGCTGCCCATCTCCAGTTGGTATGCCGATCTATGACAAAAGTGGCCATCTTTTCAATTTCTTTTCTTAGGTAGAGGATATATTGACTATGGTTCGTAAGAGCTTCGCCTCGGGCTTCCCGAGCGTGCAGTGGATGGATGAGACGACCCGCCTGGCTGCCATCGACAAAGCCAATTACATCACGTCGAAGGTCGGCTATCCGGAATGGCTGCCAAACGCTACTGCTCTCGACGGCTTCTACAGCTCGGTACGAATCGACTGATGAGTCGCACTCGAAGCTGCAGTTGCATTGTGCCCCTTACATCGGACGCCTGCTGACCCTACCTGCTACCTTCCTTCACATTTGCCTGCCACGTTTGTAAGCTTGTTTATCGGTTCGCGTGTGTGCTAGCTTGTGCTCGTGCGCGCGTGCCTTTTTGCATGCGTGCGTGCATACATGTGTTGAGTTGTTTGAAGGAGGAAGCGTGCAGAACTGCACAGATGCAGAGTTTTGGTTATGCGTGCGCTACATGTCATGGCTGTCCGACCTATAGATTCAGGCAGTAGCTGATGCAAGTTGACTGCAAGTAGCTTACTGCTACATGCTGAATGAGAATTAATAAGCTCAAAGAAAGGTGCATGCACTGTGCCTTCTGAGAATTTCTGAGAATACTACAAATACTGCTACTCTGTGAAAAAAACTTTAAAATGTGAGACAAGACAAGACAGCGTTTGCATGGTCTTTTACACTGACGTGTTTCAACTCCTGTAGACTTACTGGTATTCTTTTCGTCAAACCAACCTTGTCTACACTGTGTACCAGTTCGGATTGAGACGAGCCTCGTTATCGGGCTGCGGTTAGTACATTCGATCACATTTCACAGCAAGAGAGATCTGGGAAGTGTCAAGTGTAGTCATAGAGGTCTTGGTTTGGCTTCGATTCGGAATTGAGCAGAGGCTATCAACTGGACCTGTATCTACTGCTGCCTAAATATGCTTACATGCCAGTCATCGAAAATTTAGCCACCATTTTTCTACAGGCAGCTTTTTTATCAATAAATTCCTGCAAAGCTGCGTTTACACTATCGAATTTCCTCCTTGCCGACTTTCCTCCTAGGGCGCTTTATCAAGTGCATTATTATTATTATTATTATTATTATTAGGGTGTTTACACTGCCGATTCAGGAAACACTGATGGCAGACTTAGTCCTCACCACAATGCCCTGCTTTAATGAAGGAGGCTGGTATTAAAGAGGGTTTCCCCAGAAAGCCACCAAGCCACCACCCACAGAAGTTGAGTGGTTGGAGTAGTACGAGAAAAAATTAAAAAAAAGGAATATAAGCATGTAAAAAAGCTTTTTTGGGAATGTGCAAAGTGTTAAGTAATGTGCACCGGTACAGTTTTGTAGGGTGTACAGTGCTAAGTAATGAGTGTCATTACGTGTTTGTTGGTGGATTTCACGAATAGACGTTCGGTGTCTTCCGTATAGGAAAGGATTGAGCCGAGGCTACAACGCATATGCATCCCATGTTAAAAGACTTGCTCTGAACGTCTCAATAGAACTCGAGCGTACCAGCGGCAGCCATTTTTATGTTGGCTGTGGGGTGTTGTGATGATCCTTAGGGTTTTGATTGGTCGGTTCGTCTAACTAGGAGTCAAAAAGGAGCAACAGCATCTTCAACGCGAGAGTCTGCCGACTTGGCTCCTCCCCGAATGTGATGACGCACGGTGACGTAGTACCCCAAACGGGGCGGAGAGCCAGGATTGTCAGGTTGGGGTGGCAAGGGAGCTCCAGGCTCCGTCAGACATAATGACATAGGTACCGCATAAAACAGTTTATGAAAAAATTGACAACTGTTTGACTCATTCCTTTTGCGTCTTCACACTGCTCCTGCCCCTTGGGCCTGGGGAAATTTGCCCCAGGATATTGGTACTTCCTTCTGTCCTTAGGGGGGGGGCAATTGGCCCCTGCCCCCTGGCTCCACCACTGACCCCAAGCCAGAGGGTAATCGGTCCGAAATCGGTGCCAATTTAGGAGGAAAGGTGATAGTTTAAGCGAAGGTTATTTCGAACTCTTTTAGTTCCATGGAATGGTCACCCTCGAAATGTGTCTATGAAGGTAGTATCCATATTGCTTTTTGGGTCTGTTCCTGATTGGTCAGCTGTCTCAGAAGTCTCCGATCTACTACCAAGACGTACACCAGTGGCTAATTTCTTGAACCCCTGCCTGTGAAACTCAGATTCTTCCCAACAGCCATCTGTGCCTGCAACTTCCCAGACAAAACTGATAAACGTGACCTCGAGTTCTCGGCTGTGTCGACTCCAATCATTCGCTTGTGTAAATAGATGCAGCTTAAGGGCAAACTTTGAAAAAATACTAAGAACAGTGGTCCAACAATCGACTATTTGTTTATGATACCTTTAAAAGACAAACATGTTGTTTGTGTCTGCAGTTTTGACGATTTTCACATAAATGGAAAGCATTAAAAATGAGTATGCAGACAATACCTAACCTGGAAGTAAACCGGAAGCAGAATATCCACAAAAAATACCTCGGTACATCGAGATACCTGTTTGCAGCCGATTGTGGGACGTGCTTATGTTTTTAAACAGCTTAATTTACGTTGTAGCTTTGTGTCTTGTACATTGCATAACTCGGCCAATACTCCACGGATCAAAGTAAAATTTCAAATGTGAGTTCAGCTCTGCTTGTACACCATTGAATTGGCCCATTTCTGATTTCGGCTGGATACGTTTTGCTGTACATGCCCGTGATTACAGAATATAATTTCCAAGGACGGTTGGTGACATTTATAGAAAAACCTATCCTACCGAAATCAGAAATGAGCCACTGCAGTCGTGTAGAAGCGGAGCTTAACTCACTTTGGAAATTCACTTTGATCCGTAGAGTATTGGCCTAACTATGGAATTTACAAGGCACAAACTTCAGTGTAAATTAAGCTGTTTAAAAAACACAAGTATGTCCCAAAACAGGCTGCAAAGAGGAATCTCGATGTACCAAGGGTCAACAAGTTAGGACTCAAGTCGCATATGCTGCTGAGTTCGTTATTATTTTTAATTTGTGGTTATGTTACTTCCGGTTTACTTCCAGGTTAGACGGCGTTTGCAAAATCATTTTTTAATGATTTACTTGTATATGGAAATCATCAAAACTTCTGATCCCATTTCTAATCTGCTTGTCTTTTCAAGCTACCCTTACAAAATTCTTTAACTGGAACCACTGTTCCCAGCAATGTTTCAACATTTGCCCTTAATTAGTTGCTCTGTGCGTAGATTTCTGTCCTCGCAGGGATGCCTTTGTACACTAATGTCTCTTGTCTCTTTTTTTCAGATGAACGTCACAGCCAACAATCAGTTTAGCAACTTCATTTCAGCGTTGCAATTCGGTGTAAATTACAGGCTGAGCAAGCTGGGAACAATACCGGATCGAAACGAGTACGAGTATTTGAGCCGAGCAGCCATCGTCTCGGCCGACTGCTTGCCCTTCGCTTCTCGAGAGGGGGATACAATTTATATGTTATATTTATAGACAATGCACGAAATACTGCACGTACGTGTACGTGTAAAAGAGTTCATAGGTGCATGCGAGATGTTTGCACTACTTCGAAAATAAGAAACTTAGTGAAACTTATAGCCAAAGCATATTGTAGTCGGTGATTCTGGCAACATATTAATGTGATCAGAATATTTTGAGCGTCTATAATGAGTGCTTACAAAGTCAGCTTCTTTTTAACCATGTCTTGTTGAAAAACTCGCTGGGAATGCTGCAAGCTATCCTATGGAGCATAAGTTGTTGCATATAATGGCCAGAGCACTCCTGAGAGAGCACATCTCAGAGAGCACTCCTTATCGTATTTCATGTTCGCAAGCATAAAAAAATGTAAGCTCATAGTGAGAATGATTTTTAGTTTGTTGAGCAACAAAATTACACAATTGAACACTTTTTTAAGCCAAGACCTGAGCTCAGCCTCCGAAGTAATCCTACTTTAAATCGAGCACACGTTAGTGAAATCCGTGTGCTTTTTCCAGTATCTGGTGAGGGACGTCTTCCCAGTGAACTATGAACTCTAGGCGCTTCACCTTCTCCTGCACATTCCTGACCATAGATATGACGTTTCGTCGATGGTCCTATTACTGGCTTTACGTCATTTTAGGGCAATCAGCCTTAGTATCATATTTATTTTGCATTGTGGAAGTGACAAATTGTTGATTCACGGTAGCTTTAGTTATGCAAGCAATTCTTTTGTGCACTGTAATAAACTTTATTTCTTTTTAAATGAACGCGAGTTTTTTGATACTTTTTGGGGACTGTAATGACCAGGTCAGCATTATGGCTAAAAACTCTGCAAAATCGTGGTTAAATATGCCTCTTATGGGACTTTGCTTTATTCTTTAATCAGCGTTTTGCATTAAATTTCTGGTGTTGGTGGTGGTGGTGGTGTGTGTTTGTGTGTGTGTGTGTGTGTGTGTGTGTGTGTGTGTGTGTGTGTGTGTGTGTGTGTGTGTGTGTGTGTGTGTGTGTGTGTGTGTGTGTGTGTGTGTGTGTGTGTGCACATGCATGCATGCTCAAAGCTTCACGCCTATTCACAAGGACTCTGGTCAGAGGCTGCGCCTTCGATTCTTTGCCTGCATGAATTTACATCTTATTGCTGGAAGGCGCGCGTACACCTGCAGCCTGACAGCTACCAGAGCCCGATGCGTTAGCATAATCGAAACGCTGCTCCTACTCAATCCCTGCATTCACCCTCCCTATGTCATCATCTGTGCACTCTGTATCACTCCTTTCAAGTAAGCCACTGCAGCACTTGCACCTCCCCTGATAATAGCCTCATACTGACTAGCTAAAAGTGAAAGGCAGCTGATCAAACAGCTTCATTTAAATAGTAGCAGCAAAATCCTTCACTGCTATCACCACTGCTGGCAGTGACGGGCAAAAAAAGACTGCCTGCTGTAAAACTTGCACCCACGACCTGGGTCAGGAAGTACCGGTGCATTTAAACCTTTAGACTGCCAATTTTCATTGAACTTTTTTCCTTAATGAGTAAAGTTCGTTGCTTGAGAGGATGTGATGCCGTTGCAAATTCCAAGGACAATCGTACTATAGGCTGCCATCCACAGCTCTGAAGAGGAGAGAAGCCTACCCCTAAAAGAAGCATCGATCTGCATCGTTTCCTGTGAATTCGTGTATGTGCACGTGTGCATTAGTGCATAAATGACTAAGCAGGACCGCGAGCGCACTGGTGTGCACTAAGTCTTTTTGCCTACTTAGTGCACGGTTGGTAGCTTCTTACTCCTGTGAGATTGCTTACGTTTGTTAGGTCAGAAAACTTATTACAGTATATGCTCTTGCTAAGCAATGTGAATTGTAGCATGGCTGCTTTTATGCTGTTACAGATGGACGATGGCACCGGCAGAAGTAAATGCCTACTACAATCCACCTTACAATGTCATCGTGTTCCCAGCTGGCATTCTTCAGAAGCCTTTCTATGATTCTCGCTACCCCATGTATGTGAGTTATTATCCCTCATGTTATGCTCCATCTCGCACTCTCACTCTCTACCTTTTGCTCACTCTTTTACTCTCTCTCTCTCTCTCTCTCTTTCTCTTCTTCTCTCTATATCCTCCACCCTCTATTTTGTCTTTCACTCTCTGCAAGTCTGCACATTCGAACTCACGTCTACATCTTTTGTATTTGTGTGTGTGTGTGTGTGTCTCTCTCTCTCTCTCTCTCTCTCTCTCTCTCTCTCTCTCTCTCTCTCTCTCTCTCTCTCTCTCTCTCTCTCTCTCTCTCTCTCTCTCTCTCTCTGTCTCTCTCTCTCTCTCTCTCTCTCTGTCTCTCTCTCTGATGTAGTTATCTTGGTGCTTATTTCATATTTCCATCAGACACTCATTTTGTAGTCTTCACTGACTCCCACCGCTCACCGACTTTGTACTCCACGTCATATGTTGGTAGTTGAAAAATCTGACTGAACCAACGTAAGCCGGATTTCGATTGGATATCACAATTCTGTGGAATACCGTAGCGCTATAAAGAAAGTTGTGTCCTGTCCTCCTTAGAGGTCTAACCCACTACCTATGATGCCATATCCTATTGTCATGCAAATCAACTATGTGTTCTTATTTTGATAAAAGCATAACTCAGGAAAGTTTAGTCGAAATTTAGTGGCAATCCGTGTGCTTCCTACGCACCACTGTGTCTTTCCTCAGCAAAAAAGTGTCCCCTACTTCACGGCCCAGGTCGTGGATTCGAGTCATGCCACTGTCACTTCTGTGTAGCTTAGTGCAAGCAGGATGAAAGCTGCTAAGGCTCTTAACTGATATGTAAATGAGGCTGTCGACAGGTAAGGATCGGTAAAAGAGCACAGAAGTGAGGACAGAAGTGAGAGCTGAAAGTGGGACTTCTGAGGTATAGGCTTTGCAGTGTTGAGAAAAGATGCCTATGATTACTTGGAGATCATGCACGTTAACTGCAGCTTATAAAGGCAGAGAAATACCAGGCGATAAGGAGCGATTAAGTAGATGGCAGAAGCAATTTGATCACCAGATCCACTACTGGTTGAGTAAACCTGACACGATTAAGGCCTAGGTTCAATGAAGTAAAAGCCAATTGCTTGCCAGATATGACGAAAAGAAAAAATCCTCAACCGCTAACTTATGCATAGCAGTAACACGAACTAGAGATCTGTTGATCCGAGAGAGACAATATCGACAAGGAAGCCTGCAAGTGCTGGCAGCAGCACATGTAGATCGAGCAGCAAAGGTGAGGAGTGGATGTGAAAGTGTGGATCTCGCAAGCAGTAATTGTCAAAAACTCGTCTAGCAAGTGAGTTGGCCATTAATGGCAAAGCTGACAGACAATGTAGCCAATACACTCGTGGGAATCGCCAGTATATGGTGGTTAGCAGCTAAGAAGCCCGGCAGGCCAGGGGTGTGTGACTAGGCTGATACTCTGTCATGCAGATCTTGTCCTTGCTTTTTAGGAGCGCAAACCTGGGAGGTGTTGGAGCAGTTGTGGGTCACGAGATTACTCACGCCTTTGACGACCAAGGTATGTACATGCTCCTTGGCACAGCCGAGTATCTGATTCCGACGCAGGCGTATTGCAATGGCAACGATTGCTTTGAGAACCGATTACAGTTCCACATTTAAACTGAAATGGCAAGTGTTGATGTTTGGGCCTCATCATTCATGCATTCAACCCTTAGCATACCTAAATTATTCAGAGCTGAGCTGTGCGGTAGACTCCTGGAAGTGAGTGCTGAGAACCAGTAGAACAGCACACGGAACCTTCACTGAGTACTATATGAAAAAGAACACCCATCAATCAAAGCAATACAGCCTTAAAGAGATAGACTCGGTGAATGCTTTCCTCACTTCGTAGCACAGCACTTGCAGCGCTGAAGTGGGAGCTTTCATCGCCGTGGGGAGACAACATTGATGTGAACAATTTTGACGGTGATTTTGGCTTTGTTGTT